>JAOVVB010154580.1:0-11746 GCA_028570985.1 Heterobranchus longifilis | reverse complement strand
ACGTTCTCTCCCCATTCTTCTGCTACAATCACTTTGTTCTCAAAGTTGTCCCACCAGCTCCAGGTCCGACCAGGTCTGTCCAAAACCGCCGACGTTGGCAGCGGGGAGTATTGAATTAAACAGCAGTGACCTCCATAGCACAAACACAAAAGTCCAGTTTTGCTGTCCACACCATAGAAAACAGAGATATTAAAGCCGGGGATATTACAAATCTCCACCTGGGGAGGAGTTTTCCAAAAGGTCTGTTTACCGTGTCTGTTTGTGTGTGGATGGGAGGCCAAAAGGTTTTATAAATACCTGTGTACGTGTGGACGAGGCAACAGAGTGGGCGAGTGACCCTTTTAACATTACATGAAGTTATTTATCATTGTTAACATAAAAAATACATACGTGTTCAGCTTTAAAAAACAAATAAATGGTTTCCTTCCTCATTTCCTCAACTAACTGCAGAGCAAAAATCACTCAAACCAGATCAAATATTGCCTTTCTCGGGAACTATTTTCAGCCATGGATTCGTCTGGCTCCCCTTCCCTTTCGTGTTCCTGGTCTCAAAGTCCCGTCGCTACGGGAAACAACAACAACAACAACAACCACCTCCGAGCTATCAACCTACACGCTGAAGATTTGTAATAATGCAGGCCTGCTCTGTTCTTTCAGTGAATGACTGTAAGGATCTACAAATAATATATTTACAAAATTTTTGTATAAATGTTCCACCAAAACAAATTCCCTCCTGACAATATTTTGCAGAAGCCCCGTCGCTGTATCTGGAGCGTGATATTTCCCCTAGGATGGCAAAGGCATGTGATACCTTCCCCATAGGAGAAATAAAATTGGCATCGGGGCGTTGCGCCGCCCAAGACGACTGTGATTGGTTTAAAGAAATGCAAACATGCCGGAGAGTTTTTTTCCCCATCCAAGAGTGAAAACACACTGGATTCACACCTTTTTTCCAGCGCTGTGGAGATAGGTCTGGCTACGTGAGACTAGCCATGGTCGGGTCTAGAAGGTAAACCTAGATTTGCAAAAAACGGCAAAAAATGCCTAACCCTACCAATCTAACCTTAACTATCCGAGATTAATGCCTAACCTTACCCGTCTCGCAAGACTAGCTAAATCTAGGGTTACCTTCTAGCCACCACCACTAGCTGTGGATTAATACACAGGTAGCCTCGTGTAGCCAGACTGATCTCCACAGCGCTGCATCTGTGCTGGGGGAAGGTCTGGATTCAATTTGCTTTCACTCCTGGATAGTGAAAAAAACTCCCTGGCGTTTGCATTTCCTTAAAACAATCACAATCGTCCTGGGCGGCGCCACGCCCCGACGGTGCATCTGCAAGATAGTGTCGACTAAGTCGACTAAGATTTCTTTAGTCGATTAGTCGTTTTTCATGCTTTTTGAATGACTTATTTCCAAGAGCACATCTCTGGTAAACACAAGATTTAAAGTGGTGCTTTTACATGATTCTTTGTGGAGAAACTCAGTTTTACAGATCTGTCCATTAAATCAGCTCCTCTGTTAATAATAATCATTAATAAATGATTTGATTTGATTTGATAGAAAACTGATCATAGGTTGTTTTAAACAAAGGAAGATGGATGAATTATTTCTGAGTGTTGATGTGAACTAACTGCAGTTTAAAAAGGCGCGGTGCACTTGGTGTAACAGCTTTGGAAATAGTTGCTAATCTACCGTTTCTGCAGCAGCAGATAAGTTAGGAAAGTACTTGTTCATACAACATTACAGTATGTTAGATATGGATTAATTAAGCTATAATATACTGCTAAGAAACATGTATTGTGTACAAAACCTCATATTTTTATTAGATTTAGCGACTTTATTGCAGACAAAACCAACCTGTTTATCATCAGTCAGAAAAGCTAAAAAACAACTTGATGAAAACATATATAGCACATTAGGCAACTGTTATCTTTTTTCTTTATTTCAATTCAGAAATAATTTTTGTGAATCGCGTTCTTCTGCTTTTTGTGTGACTGTGGTCTGTGTACAAGCATGTGTGTATGTCCACATGTATGTGAGACCATTTACTGTAGAACTCTTCAATTTTTCAGTGCCATACATATTTTAAAGATGGTAAAATAAAGAGATCGGGAGTGATACACTTGTTTAAAGTTGTAGGCCAAGTAAATTTAGCCAGGCTTTATTTTGCCAATTAAGGACAGAGGGCTGGAAAAAACCTGTCTTGTCCAGAGAACCTGGAGCTGCCTTTAATCTGCCTGCTCCTGCTTTATCCTCTTAACTGTGTGTCTCTGCGTGTGTGTGTGTGCGTGTGTGTGCGTGTGCGTGGGAGAGAGAGTGACTGACACACTCCAGGTTCTTAACTCTTTCCAGAACAACAACGTAAAGCTTGACTCATGACAGCGTGAATCCTTTGCGAGCCTCTGACACAATATAGCGAGAGTAGGATTCTGTGGGAGTAGCGGTCTTCGGGACAGGATGACGTAGTTTCTGTGATCACGGGGAGTTTGCTATGGTAGACGCTGGCCGTGGCAGCACCTCTCTAAGGATGTTCCCTGGATAATGGTATGGTATCTCTGCTGTCACTCGGAGAGAGTCGCACCTCTAGGTGGGTACCAGGCTCCTGCCACAGGGACGGAGGCAGTAGACTGTAGGGGCGTCACCATCCTCCACATCCACCATTCGATTTGGTTTTCAATTTAAACTTTTTTTCCAGCACTGATGGCTATGCCATTGTTGATTGGTAAAGATCATTGGAATGACAACTGTCCTTCACATTTTCAGATTCTTCTTTAAATGTCCTTTTAAACTTTAGTGTAACGCTCTATGAATTGCCTTGCTGCTGAAATGTGCTGTAGTAATAAACCTGCCTTGCTTTAAAAAGATAGGCTGTGTGATATAACCGCCATGCTTTTTGGGAGAATTGCTCTTTATATGGCCATATGGGCAAATTTAAATAATTTATTAAAAATGGAGGAATCACCGATCCTGCTTTTGATTTTGACAATTAAAATTGAAAGCTCATTTTGATCTATGTTTGATTTAGAATTGAAATCGTGACAGCCCTAATTAATTGACAGAATAATTAAAGGTGCTGTAAATTGTATTTAATTGTTATTATTTAGTTATTTATAATTTTTTAAATAGGTGTACATTCAGACAGCATCACTGAGTGTTTTGTCAGTGACATGGTCCTCTGCTCTGCAGTAAACAGAAAAGACATTTCCTGGTGTCCCATCCAATCAGGAGAGAGGATTCCAGAAAAGTCTTTTTAATGTTTCCTGCAGAGCGGAGCGACTGAGAGACCCACGTTACTGACCAACACTGTGTATCAGTGATGGCTGCAGGAATGTAGAGTGTAAAGTTAACACTTATTTTAACAAAGTGCACATCACTTACAGCATCTTTAACTTGTGACTGTTGTTCAGTCACTTCTGGAACAGCCGTTACTGCAGCGCTTTGTTTGAGGTCTGTTTGATTGTTAAGAGAGACGGCAGCATTCGTTTAAAGAGAAATAAATAGACATGTATATTTGTCATTGCTAGACTGGATATCAAACCTCAAAACTTTTTGGTAACAACCAAGATGTGGTAGAACCTAAACTGTTAGGACTGAAAGCTTACATCAAATGTCCTGTAGAGGTTTATACATTTGTTTTGCTTTGTTTTTTAATCTATCAGATAGTTCCTGATTTATATCATATATTACATTTTGCAAATTTTGCACTGCATTTTATTTGTCGAGTTCTTGAATGGCTGTTTGTGTTGAGACAGCATTAGAGAACTTTACATTTGGTATCAGCACTTTATCATCACTAGTATTAGCATATTGTGCTTTTCAAGAAATCCATATTAGCAGTGCTTCCAGACAGGAGGACAGGAGTGTGCTGCTGAGGATGGGCGCAGCAGCTAAATGTACACCTAAAAAATCAGTTTAAATGTACGCTATATTTATAATATTTTCACAGCTTTACCTTGCAGTCAGACAGCCCTGTTTCAGTTTACACCAGGGGGAACTGATGCCGTTCTCTAGATACTCTCCTCAAAGCCACCAGACTCCTCTGAGAAAATCAGTAATTTTACCTCACAGAACACTGGAGCTGCTGGTCTACTGCTGCCTCGGTTGGTTAGTTTGTTTGTGTTATTGTGTGACTTTGGTGTTTTAAAGCGTTAGGAACTAATAACACAAACAAACAGACTGAGGCAGTGGTAGATAATAGGTAATACAGTTTTTGTCTGTGTAGACGTAAACAGAGCTATGTGAAAATATTCTAAATATAGTGTACACTTAAACTGATATTGATTTTTTTTAGGTTGTCTAAAATACATAAAATACATTTAGCTGCAGTCCCCATCCACAGCAGCACATTACTTGTGCCTGTCCTCGAGGTAATACACGGACTACGAGCACCTCGTACAACCCCACTTCAAAACACGGGAACTATCCCTTTAAGGTTGGCAGGAGTTCAAGTCTTTAGGCTCATTTACCAGGAATGCATTTACGATCCTTTAGCACAGGGATACTGGACTTGCTTTGCCCGGGGGGCACTTTTGCAATATGCCAGGAGCCAGTTAATAAACAAAGATTAATAATATTTATCAAATAAGTTCAATGGAATTAACTTGGCACAAGGATTGACACTCGGCCTGTCTGATGAATCAGATATTTTACTGCATTTAATTTAATTTAAGAGCTGAAAGGATTAATCGAAAAGTAATCGCCAACTTTGATAAAAATGTTTTCAGCCTCTCAAATATGGAGGTTTCCTGCTTTTCTCAGTTTTATATCATATTTTATTTTACACTTTGAGAAACTGGGATGGACATTTTCACAATTTTCTGACATTTTATAAACCAAACAATGAATCGATTAATTTAGAAAATGATCAGCAGATTAGTTTCAGGCCCACGTTTAAAAGCTTAAAAGTTTATTTTGGTTAAAAATTAATTTTTCAAACAATAAAATTCACAATCAACAACCAAAAAAAGGAATAGGCTGAAGCACAAGGCTTATTTTTTGCCTGTCCTATTACAATCCATTAAGATAACCCAGAATGCAGCACTACAAAAAATATAAAAATATAAAAAATATATAAAAAATAGTATCACTGCTTTAGCATTTCAGTAAAGAGTTAAACTCTGTCAAAGAATGAGACGGATGTAACGGCGAGCGCGACACGATGTTTGTAGAAGATGGATGGGGGGGGCGGAGGAGATCTATAGTCCAGGTAATAACTTTTATAGATTAGCAGTCAGACGCTAGCTGTCATGAGGAATGTTTTTATGTATTGATGTTCCTTCTGGTCCAGCAGGTCTCATCGTCGCAGATGTTTTGACAAAGCGACAGTATCGTTCTGCACCACTGGATGATAGTCAGTGATGATGTGGTTTTAGTCTCAGCTCTGCTGTTCAGGACAGTGTGTGTGCTTGTTCTGTGAGTACTGCCTCAGAAGTGTTTTTGTTGAGTTAGCAGTGTCCAGTCCAGCTCGGAGACAGAAAGGTAACAGGTCTCAGGTAAAATATCTTTATTAGATTCACACTTTCAGAAGCACGTTAAAATGGTGAGCAAGGCTGCAGAGTTTCATGCGCTCTGATGGTTTCACACTGCAGTGATTGTGTAAGCTCTTTGTTAAAAGCAGCATCTATAACCAGGCCTCTAATGATGATATCTATAATCCAGCAACTTCATTCAGACTGTCCCCGACTCACAATTGTATCAGTCGACTCACATTCAGCTGTTCAATACGATGATTCAGCTGTTGGTTCTGTGGCGTGAGTCTGTTTTATTTCAGCTCATGCGTGCACCGCGTGGTGCACGGCTTGTTAGACGACTTCATGTAAATAAAGGCAAACTCTCTCTATTAACATGTTAGAATAAACACATCACACGTTCCTTTTTTAATTTATAGACAAACAACGCTTTACTGACAGCTCACATAACTTAATATAGTAAACAAATCAAGTATGTATGCTAACTAAGCTAACGACGGATCAGAAATGCGCACCAGCATTTCTTGCCGACACGAGGTCCTCCGGTACACTCATCGTTTCAATGTGACCTTTATGATTATAGATAGATAGATCTTTATTTGTCATTGCTATAAAAACAACGAAATGCAGTTTAGCAGCTCTCAGTCATCAGCAGCATATATAAAAACAGCTAAAACTGTTTGTATTTGGTTATAAATAACAGTTATAAAACAATGGTTATAAATAACAATAATTATCATCCGATCACACCAGGTCTGGACCGTTCCAGATCAGATCACACTGTGGTCCTGAGGTGGTCCTCTTTCTGAATATTGAAGTATAGCTTCCTATGGACCTGCATCTGAAGTTTGGATTCTTTTTGATTAGTTTGTTACATCTTAATAATATAACTCCAGATTTACACATAGCATCGGAATATCTTAAGTGGGTGCTTAGGCCATGCACTGTATTAGAGTTTAAAAATATTTAAGTAATTTTAATTTATGTATGTATATTTATTTATTTATTTTATTTTATTTCATTTATTTTTTCTCGCACATAGGGAAACACTGATTTAGCTGCAGTGTAACTGGTTGAAAATGACACATTTACTGATGTTTGGCCACTACCTCCTCATATTCTTCTGTATATGGTAGGCTCGGGTGGTATCTATTTATTCATACCTTCATACCATATTGCTATTTTATTATGATGATTATTTGACGGTATTATGACAGTATTTGTGTGGAACAAAAAATCTTTGTGTGGTGAAATATTAATGGATCTGAACTCCACTGAGAAAACAAGCATTTTAAAAGTTGTTTACTTGTTGTCTTGTGGACAGACCTGACAAAGCATGAATTCAGACTTTTTACTAATCTGTTTATTGTTATTATATCACAGCAAAATCTGTTTATTTTGGGTTCTTACGGCGGTGTATCGGGAGCCATCGTGCCCTGATGGATCAGAACGTGACAAAGCATTAATTCATAATTTTTCCTAATTTTACTTCTGTCATTTCTGCCATTTATTGTAATTAAAAATCATAATCTGAACCTCAAGTAGCGCTGGAACCGGCAGTCATCCCAACGTAACTTGACTTCCTGCAGAAAGTAGACATTCTCAGAGCTGTGATGTTTTGAATCCAGACACGACGCTGTTTAGTTTTCAGACGTGTCTGGGACTTCCACAACAGGAAGCAGCAGTAGTTAGAGTTATTTCCACCGTCCCACAAGTAACGTGAATACACACGCGATACAGCATCTCTGTATAAAGAGAATTTTGTGACGGCATTGAAATTCATACAGTCAGGTTTTCTAAATACCCTGGTATACCGTGATATGGCCCACAATCCAAACAGGTTGGCCACCCCTGGCTTATAAATGCTGCAGTCTGTGGCATTGGTTTATGCTATACAAATAAACATGAAATAAATAAGAGTCTGTAGTGCTCGCTCCATGCCTTCATATCGTCCTCAATAATTCAACAGTCTTATTTCCATACAGTCCCCTTCACGCTCTAAATCATTGATTCTGTACGTACTCAGTGCTTTTAGTCTGCGTCAGCTGAAACGTCTGAGCCAGGAAGCTGAGGTGAACAGTGAGAAGGTGATTGAGTTCTTCAGGACAGGGTGTACTGTCCTGATGTCCACCTCTGGACCACTGGGACTCAGAAGCTGCCTGATGCCTCGTCCACACGTACACGGATATTTGCGAAAACAGGTTTTTTTTCTTCCCCTTTTTAAAAAAAAGAATCACGTCCACAAGCACGGATATAGAAAATGTTTCTGTTCACACGTGAATACAAAAACACAACTGAAGCGCTGTAAATGCATTGAGGGATGTCGTGGCTACAAGTTTCTCTGCTTTGCACTCAGTGACAGGTAACTGTTTACACACAGGGCCACACACAGACTGACTTATTATTTTCCTCTTGTCTTGACAATCCAAAGGCGTTCACCGTCTTGTGTAATCTCCCCTCGTCTGCTAAATACTACCGTGGGCACGCAACTTTTTTGACAACGCTGACAGGCTCATCAGTTGTCTGCCCTTCAATGTGCAACCGCTTCCTTCTCAAAGTCGTTCTCGAGGTCCGACCTGGTCTGTCCAAAACCGCTGACGTTGGCGGCGAGGTCTGCCTCTGTGGCGTGGGAGTGATGAATTAAACAGCGGTGTCCTCCGTAGCGCATCGTAACGCCTCTGTTCCTCAATATGATGGAAGTAACATTTGACTGTAGACATGTAAAAGTTCCTATTAGCGAGGTTAGCACCAGCATTATTTTAGCCATGTCGCCTCTTTACGGCACACACTACTGACGTCACAGACTAAAATCTCAGCGTCCACACCATAAAAGACTGAGATACTAAAGCTGGGGATATTAAAAATCACCACCTTGGCTGGAGTTTTCCAAAAGGTCCATTTACCGTGTCCTTAAACAGTGTTTGAGTGTGGACGAGAGGCCAGAACAGAAAAAAATAGCCATGTTTGTGTGGACAGGGCATCAGACAGTCCGTTCTCCAACTATCATCGTCTGACAGGAAGTGTGACCAACAGCTGCTAAAACCAGCTTTCAGGAAGCTTGTTTTAATAGCCGACTGGGAAGAGACACTGTCCAGTTTCTACCAGGAATGGACTGTTTGATTTACGTGTCTGCGTTTTGACACCTGTCATATGTTTTGGCTCCATGCCAAAGGCTAGCGGGCTAGCTGCTGAATCCTATTACCTTAATCTGTGGATTAGCATGTAGAAAGACGGAGGCTGCTTCATTGACCCTGCAGAGCTTCATATGTTGTAACTGGTCTGATCGTATCACTTTGTTACTCGTAGAGTCAAATACCTTTCCACACACTGGACCTTACCTAACCTCACTGTGGTGTCACGACTACTACCATGTTAACTCTGCACTGTGTCATAATAACATGTACGTGCTCTATTAACAGTATAAATGTAACCTACTACATCATTTAAAAGTCATTTTGATGACCAGATTCCAAACTCTATAATCTCTCATGATAAATATCCAATTGAGAGATTAACGGATTTTTTCTTTTACAAAACAAAATAACGTAAAGTTCAATTATACTTTTCTATTGTTTTACATTTATCAATATTCATACAATAGCATATAGCCTAGTAAACCGTAATTATTTCATAAATTCACACCGGTAATTTTCCGTAGAGAAATTCAAATGCGAAACAGCACTCAAGGCCACTATTGATGTTTCTTGGACAGAGAAAATGATAGTTGCTTAGCAACTGAGATGCTTCATCAACCACGAAAAAGATTAACAATGGAATACCGCAAAATTCTGTGTTTGAGAATTTGTAATTCTTCATATTGTTGTTAAATGCAGCTCCCTATTACTTCAATTCATCAAGAATTTTCTCAGGGGGAAGCGCAGGGTCAACCATGGTACGCCACTCTTGGAACCAGGGTGCAAAATTAACTTTTTGGTCCACCGGCCAAATGGCTCAAGAATGTTGAAAATCTACCAGCCACTCAATAGATTACCATTGTTTTATTGGCTTGTGAGTGAAGCAAAACTACGAGTCACTTGCATATTTGACCTACATTTGACTGGTAAATGGTGCTAATTTTGTGCCTGGAATAGTTTGGGGTGCCTTGCTCATGAGCACCTTGGCAGTGCCCTGGAGGCGACCTGGCACCTCTCCAGCTGTCAGTCCACACTCCATCCTCTGTCCATACTGGGACTTGAACCGGCAACCCTCCGGTTCCCAAGCCAAGTCCCCGCAGACAGAGCTGCTGCCGCCCTCTCCTCCTTAATGAATAAAAGGATGTGGACATAGAACAACTAACAACTGCTCATAATTGGTATGAACACCAGAGAATGTCAGTGGGCCACATTCACTTGCAGTACAAACATAAAGCTTTGAGCTTAAATAATGATTCCAGCGGGTTAACTTACATTTCTGAACAGCACTCAGAGAACTGATCCCTCTGACCAGTGTTGCACTTCTTGTATTTTTGACTTTGTCTTCGTGTGTTTCCTGTCCTGCAGTGGAGGAGTCGGACATTATAGACTTGGAGAAGCGCTACTGGCTACTGAAAGCCCAGTCCAGAACCGGCCGCTTTGACTTGGAAACCTTTGTCCCACTGGTGTCTCCTCCTATCCATGCCTCACTGAGTGAAGGTAAGACTGTATTTACCTGTCTGTGTCATATGTCCCATGGGGGTGTAGTCATAGACTGTATAAAAAGATGGACGGAGCTTCCAGGCCTGAAAAGTGAAGCCAATGCAGAAGTGCCTTAAGGCTGCATTCTTTGTAATGACCAGCAGGGGGCGACTCCACTGGCTCCAAAAATAAGTCAAAAGTCAATGAGAAAATGAGTCGACTTCTCACTTGATTTATTATCTCAGTAAACAGTTTCATACTGAGTTTATGGTCTCAGTCTCTAGTTTCAAGTCTTCTTCAATACAGCATGATGTTCATTTAGTAAATTATGGTCACATTAAGAAGAAAATACACCATAAAGCAGTGCATGCTTTAGGGCGGGGCCCTGTGTAGAGGCTTTAGCAATGCTAACAGCCCCTGTGTAGAGGCTTTAGCAATGCTGTGTAGAGGCGACAGCAAACGGCGACAGCAAACGGCGACAGCGCGCGGAGGTCCGAGTTCGTCTCACGTCAGCCGGATGACTCATGTCAGCTGGTTGAAAATCTGCAACCTTCCCCTTCTTTAGCAGTTAGCTCATGGGATTAATTTAGCAGTGGCATTGAAACCATAGACGAGACCGGACGAGACGTCACTGGCGTGACCGCGTCATCGTCCCCAGCGCTGCCTTCTTATCCAAATATGGTCACCTTCTGGCTCTAAAAAGTCAACATGGCGACCGATGGCGACGGCCAAATTCCAATCTTGTGGCTTCAAAACGGGAGTCCAGAAACCAACGGGTGACATCACTCTTACTCTGTCCATTCTTTTTAACAGTCTCTTGGTGTAGTACATCCAGGTAAATCTATAAATTAGATCATCATGGCCCTGTGTGGGTCTACAGGCTTTCAAATCCAATCCCTCACCTGTGTATACAAGGCTCTTCAAACACCTGCTTTGTATAAATATTATCTTTGTTATTGATCTTGTTTTCCAGGCTTGTTTCACGCCTTCGATGAGAATCGGGACAATCACATCGACTTTAAAGAGATCTCTTGTGGACTCTCTGCGTGCTGCAGGGGACCCATCGCTGAAAGGCAGAAATGTAAGCCATTACAGATCAATACATCCCAGACCCCTCACATGATCATACAAAGCCTTTTTATCATAACAAGTGCAGTCTATTTCCTCTTTGTAGCCGGTATCTGGAATATGAAAGTTGATTTGTGGTCATTAGTGCGCGATCATTGATTTTCATTGGTGCTTGAAATTACTTTTGCGCTGTCAGAAATGGAAATATATCAGATTTCCTGCTAATAGACTAAATGACATGGTGTTGTGTAGGGCTGTCAAAATTGGCCAAAAATTATGTTTGATTATTCTTTCTAAAAATACACGTATGTTCGAACCTATTTGAATATCTATTTTTGCACATTATGTCCATAAAAGGGCAAATCAATACAACAAGAGAGACATAACTACTTATATAGATATATTTATTTCAACATAAACATTTTAAAAGATCTACATACCTACACATTACAAAATAAACAAATAAAATAATATAACTATACCGTAAAACTTAATGGCCACCCTTAAGATTTCAGGTGGTAACAGAAAATATGGTTTAACACTGCAGGTGTCAGAATACTGAGGACAGCTAAACAAACTGTCATTTTAATTTGAAA
>JAOVVB010154571.1:0-11746 GCA_028570985.1 Heterobranchus longifilis | reverse complement strand
ATGTTGTGGATCGAGATAGTATATTCTTTCATTCAAATTCAACATTAAGTTTATTTCTGTAATATTTGGTATATCTAGTAATTCTTTAGGATAGGGCTGCGTCATTTAAGGTCAGTTTGGTTCCGTTTGCAGTCTGATAGACCATTGTGGATACATTTCTGTTTTTTTTTTTCATACAAGCTGAAATATTATAAAAGCATGATATTTGAAACGACCATATTTCTGTTATCTCAGCACTGACATTACACGTTGCTGTTAACGACTGACGTGATTCAGCTGCAAATGTGAATGAGGTTGGGAAGGTGTTTGGCTTTGGGAATGTAGTGTTTGCTGACAAGTTTGTTATCATGCATGATACTTGGAGTCCAGCTAGTGGTAAATAGAATCAGAATCAGATTTATTACCAAGTAGTTTTTACATACAAGGAATTTGTCTTGATGATACAGTGCATAATAATAATAATAATAATAATAATAATAATAATAATAATAATAATAATAATAATAATAATGGAAAAACTATCTAGTGGCTCTGAAATGGAGTACTTCATTAAGTTAAGCTAAATGGTTATGAAATACAATCCCATCTGGAATGCTAAAAAATGTGCTCAACTGTTAAATAAAGAAATTCTCCAACCTCAAGATACTGTCCTGTATAAGCTGTACTGCAGCAATCATCTGATGACATCTTGAGACATCTTTTTTCAAACATCTCAATCAAACTTTGATCAAAGTTGTGTTCCTATTAATTAATTAAGCATAACAAAATATGCAAAACAAAAGATGTATTCCAGCATAATAAATGAAAAAACTAAAATCTACTGACAAGCATTACATACTCAAAGTATGATGAGTAGGCCGGGAGGGTAGAAAATAGAAAATGAAGCTAAAAAGCATGAGATAACAGAATGTTGGCCAAGTCCATAAGTTGTACTGTGCATTGGTAATATTAACATTTAAAAAAAAGTTGTGTAACAATATATGTGGCTTATATGTGTCTTATCAGTGAGATGGAAGGGAGTGGGGGGAAAAAAAGCAGAAAACAAAATATGCCATGGAACAGAGAGCCAAAACAGCAGAGTAAAGCAGAGCAGCATGGCAAGATGGAGAGTAAGCAAGCCGGGATGCGCTCTGAGTGCACTGTCACATCTTCCAGACGCTGTAACCGATGCACGAGGGCACATGGATAAGCACAGGAACAGTTAATCATATGACAGCATGGTACATGCTCAAAGATTGTCACTTGAGTAGATTGTTGGCATGACCTTTTGTTTGCCTGTAATGATAGGAGCTCTGTCGTTATTCATTTGGCTGATCAGCAGGCAGATAGTAAACTAGATTAGATGGCACTAAAACGTTACAATGTTAACAAACATGATGAGAGGCTGCCAGCCTTCTACGTTTGCTGTTCAACCCAGATCATCAGATAGAAAGTACATATATATATATATATATATATATATATATATATTGTACACTGAGGTGTAAAGTCCTGTAAAGAAAATGCAGATTTCTTTTAATTACAAGATAAAAACACACTGTAGCTTGCATATTATTAGTGGAACTTCAATGTATGTTAAGATGAAACTGTGATTACAAGTCTGCAATTACTAAGACAACACAGGATGTTGGTGTGTGTGATTTAAGTCCTGTGGGGAACCATCATTGATAAAGTTATCATCGGTCAGGACAGCCTGAATACATGGCAGTTCAATTAATTTGCAGGTTGAAATTCACATCTTTATTACAATGCCACTGCTGAAACAAATTCCTCTTTGACTGATCAGTTGCACCAAAAATGTAATTTTTCTGGTCTTGAAAAGCAGCTGTACAAACAAAAATGTTATTTATTTCTGATTGATTTTGAGGTACAGGAAATGTGATCCAAAAAGTATATTTAAGTGACCAAATACAGTTCAGTATAGGGTTACGGATCATACAGGCAGGGCTGTTTTGCTTGCATTTGCGATTAAAAATTATTAACTTAACTACATTTCTCAGTAGCATGGTGGTAGCGTCGCTGTTTTCTGAATCAAACAGCTTTTCAGTAGCTCAAGTGCTTTATTGATCAAGTAGTGTGGTAGCGACCACACAAGCTACATTTCCCACAAAGATTTCTGAAGCTCAGCAGCAGAGCTTTCTGCTGCGCTCTGAAACAAAACTGTTAAGGATCAGTAAGTGACGCCACCACCGTACATGTGTAGTATGTGTTGTATCGTAGCCGACAGGAGCACTTCCGTGTAATGGTGACTTCACTGACCAGTCCTTAAGATGACGCCTACAACGTCTCTGCTGCAGGAAATATACACCCGAGCAGCGAGTTTACCCGGTTTTATTATACATCCATGAGTTTACCTGATGGAAAGATCTCACATCAACAAAGGTAACTTAATTAACAAATGATTTAGACGGCAAAACTCATACATTTACTTCCAAAACAACACAAACTCAATAATTTGGTGGTTTACTTTCTTAATTATTTATCTTGGTTTGCGATCTTTGCGGTGGAATACTCCCCCGGCTCATCAGCTGTTTCACCTCCTCATGCAGTATTAACTATAGCCATTAAGCTATAACTATATATTAACCATGCCCTATTTTAACATGTTTGTTTACCATTTTAAATAATATTTGTTTGATACATATTACATACATTTTAACTTTAGTTTGAATTATAAACAGCTCACATCACTGAACATTTAGCCCACTTTGTAGAAAAAATTCAGCAGAAAAATAAAAGACGAGATATGATTTTTGGTCCTGGTATCGCCCAGTCCTAATGTTTACTTAAAATATTAACAGTGGCAAAGAAGTGGACAAGTTCATGTTTAGAGTGTTACATATATTTTTTTGAATAAAACACATTTTTCACCGCACTCCTGTGTGTGCTACATATTTGTTTTTTGTGCTACTGAATTTTTTTGCTTGTTACCACTTAAAAAAGTAAGCGTACAGCCCTGAGAGGTATGCAAATTTATTGAATGACAAGTAAGGATAGGAACTCTCACTCACATCAGGCTGGCAGCGGTTCGCTCTGCGTCCGTAAGTGCTAATTTTGGATGGCTGCACAGACTGTCGCAGGGGGATGGAGTGGGGCTTGTACTCTTTATCCACGTCCTCACCATCATAGTGCTTGGGCTTGCAATGCTAAAAATGACATAAAAAGAGAGTTTACGTGAAAAAATGTAAGTATACAGATGATGTACCGTAGTAAGTATTTTGATTCTAACCAAAAGAAAGTGTACAATAGCATCATATAGGAGAGATGAGAATGTGTAGAGTGATACCGGCAGGCTGGCACCAGACTGGAACATTTCAAAGGGGTAGACGATCCTCTCGTAGTGCGAGCGCAGCAGAGAACCAATGTTTTTCCCTGGAGGGTAGCCAAGCCTCTGGGCCACACGAGCCCAGCGCCGCTCCTTACAGACCATCTCAAAACCTCCTTCATCTGTCACAATCTGGAACAGAAAAGCATTTTTTTTTTAGTTCAAAAAGCATAGGTAAGGAACAAAAAACATCATCTACTTTAAAAATGCACTTTCTGAGTACAAACAATTCAATTAATATAATAATACCCTTGACAAGCTGAAAAGATCAAGGATGCGCCTTTCAATATGTGGGATTTTCAAGGAGGATGCCTGGATCTCCCAAAACCTGGCGATGCGGTCCAAATAATTAAGCTTCACTCTGGTCTCCGCCTGAAATGAGATACATGAGGGGCCACCATTATGGTCAGTTCCATCAACACATTAAATTATCTGTCAACAATGTACAGCTTCTGCCTTGAGGCCTCTGGGACTATTAGTTTCATAACAAAAAAATGGGAAATACTTGTGATTTTGTAACTCTGTACTTTGTTTTTGTATCCCCAATAAAAAATGTTGAAACATGAACAATGTACAGCTTTAAGGGAAAATAAAGGAACTTACCTCCAACTCATTAAGCCTCTGGATGCGGGGTGTAAAGTGGAAGGTATCCAGCTCCACTGAAAATGGTGGTTGCCAGTCCTATTTGGGAGAAAAGACATGCAATTAAACTTGTACGCCAACAAACAAGGAGCTTACTAATAACAATAAATGAGCATTGACATAGGAGATTAATGAGATAGTGAGCTTAGTTTGGGCTTAACCCTGGTTTAATTCTGGCTTCCAGGCTCAAGAACTTGGCCCAATTTTAACCACGAAGGATAACCAAGGTCGCCGACTCGAGAGCAGGTGAAGCTCACACTTTCTACAATTAAAGGCCTGCCTCCTCAGCAATCAATTCCGAAGAAATTATAATTACTACAAGATCTTGATATATAAAAAATGCTGCACCGTCAGTAATGTGACCAGCATTTTAGTACTATATGTATAACTGCATGATTATGTCCACCAATCCCTAAAGATTAGCAATAATAAGGATTTAATTTACACACCATTTTGAGTTTTCCTCCAGTCATCCTTTCTGTCATCTGCTGCAAAAACAGCTTTAACTTTTGTGAAAATGTTTAATTCAATCTGTAGTGGAACAATGTAATGCATTTCCTAATTGCATTTGTTACAAACGACAGCTAATTACGAGAGAAGCACAAAATGTATTTTATGAAACATAAATGCAACTGAAGATGCATGTAAATCTTGTTTTGGGGGACTATGCACAAAGAAAATGACTTCTTATAGCTGTTTTGTTGTTTTTTTTATAGCTCATTTTTGTGTAAATATTCAACATATTTAACCCTGCTGAATCATTATTTTTGCCTTTGCAACACCACTGACATCCACAGGAATCAGTCATTTGATCTCATCTCATATTAAACATGCTGCTCTATTTTTGTTGATGTTGCACATAACATTGTTAACATCAGACTGAAACAGCGAGTCCAGGTGCCTTTTACTTAGGACTCACAGATTAAGACTTTAAACCCAGTGGATACTACAAATGTTACACATGGAACATAGTGAGCATGTCATTCCTTCAACATTAAGCATAAGCAAATATTTACTGGTGGAGGTCGAATTTTGCAGATTCCAGACTTCTCTGCAATTGGACGTATCTTGGCGATGTAGCCCAGGGGGTCCTGAAACTCCTCCCATGATGGCTCAAATACAGGACACTCCGGAGGAGGTACAAACTCTTCCCCTTCCATTGCCCTGACAACAGGAAGATCGACAATGAAAAACAAGTTAATAAACTCTAGTAGACTCACTAATGAAAAGGACAGCATCAATACAGCATCCCACAAAACATTTTATGTACTCAAGTCATGTTTTTAATTTGTGGAGAACAATTTAAAACCCTAAAACATTGCATACTTTTAAAAGACAATTTAAAGCCTTTGTTTTTTTGTTTTACTCAATTGACCTACATTTGCTCTATGGCTTAATGGCCTCCAGATACTCTGGGGCAGTTCAGAGTGCTAAGTAAGGAGACAAAGTTGTGTGACAAGTGACTTTTGACAAGTATGTTCATTGGCCAACATTTTGTCTTCAGAAAAGACATAACACAGACGTCACAATAAATGTTCCCAATGACAGTAAACTGAAACTAATTTTTACAAAATCAAAGTAAAGTGAACATGTCATCTTAATTCAATGATGAGTAAAAGTGCATGAGAAAATACAAAAGGTCACTGCATTTGTTTACTCTTGCTCTTACAACTTCCTGGTCTAGCACGTCATTGTAATATTTAGCAGCTTGAAATATATGGCAGCTACTTCCTCTGCATGTAGTAGCATAGTTTATAATTTCCCCCCAAACTTTATATAATAGGCAATAACAAGAGACATGGATAATCCCAGGATGAGGATTTTTTGTCCCCAAACTGATCCTTGTTAAAAAACCCCTCCCCCAACATCAGACAGACACAACACAACAAACGCCATGCTCTGTTGAGTGCTCTGTTGAAGGCCCAGTGTGTGGAAAAGGGCAAACTTTTTAAGTGATGCTTTATCAGTAGCGGAACAGTGCAACAATCAAATTATTTAAACACAGACGTGACTACATTTACGTTTCTCAATGCACTTGAGCAATAAGCATTGCTTCATGTCATTTGTTTGCATAAGAGTCGCATATAACTCAATCTATGAATTTTGTCCTGGGACATTCCATGTAAAAAGCATATTAAAATAAACACAACTTGATTGTGGGACTTTATTGACAAGTATCCCATCTATCTGATTCTTCAAAGGCCTCCAGACAAACAATGGCGTGGAGGCCATGAACCCTAAAGGTATAGAAGGCCATAAAGGCATCACTACTCGCAAGTGGGCTGGGCTAGATTAATTAATAAGCTTTTGAGAGACAAATAAACAACAAATAAACAATCACTCGATTGCAGAAGCAAAAGTGTGACATTTAAATGCCGATGCACATCTTGTTAAAATTACTCAATAATAATACATATAACTGTTAGCTGGCAAGTGTTAGCTAACTAACGTTACTAGCTACTTAACTTGGGAGAACTGGCATTAAAACTAACCTTCCAGCGACAGCCATAACTAAATAATTAAGAAAAAGAAAATGCCTCCAATTCAGTTATGTATAGTAGGTTAGCTAGGTGTCATTCATTTATTTTCTTCGGGCAATCATTAAGTATATTTGTGTCCATTGTTCAGCTATCAAGAGGCGATAACGCCGCTTCCAGCTAACGTTAGCATCGAGGCCTCCACTTTTTCTCAGCCCAGTCCCATCGCCTCCCACGGTTTTAGGTAACTAGCATTAGTTAGCTAACGTCGACTGGGTGGCTGAGAAAAAGTCAACAATATAACAACAAACAAGCTAACTTAGCGTTAGCTTACATACTCAAATCGACGCTAACAACCAGCTAACGTTAGTTAATGCTATTATATATACAACGTTATGTATGTGTAAGAAGAAATGTCACATGCAGTAATTTGTTGACCCCTTTACACTATTTAATGTCTCATTGCATTCCCGTAACTGACCCGAAGACACCTCGATGTCCCGGGGTATGATAGGGCTGGTGGCCGTTCTCCTTCCTCTGTTGTTGTGATGACTGGTGGTTAGCTAACGTTGGCCAGCTGTGTTCGGTCCAGTTGGCTAGCTGACGCTGCTAGCAAAGTTGGCCGTTTTTTCAGCCGCAGTTCTCCATATACTCCGTTCTGTCAAAGACACGGGTTCAAAACATGGATGGCAGAGGTTCGTTTAATGGTAAGCGATAGTCTCAAACTTTATCAATTATGTCGTTATCAATCATTTTCCGACCAACATCATCACTCTCTTCAAGCCATCCTATCTTTCTTGACGAGACGCCATCTTAGTTTTTTTTCTCACGACCGAAGCACAACCCCAAATCTTCACATTGCACGTCCCTCACGTTTACTCCCTGAAAGTAGTACCCACGTACGCCACCGGGACCAGCTCTGGAGCCTTTATAAATAAAATTAGCAATGCCATCTCTTAAATTCTCATTGCAAATATTATTTTTGATCAAATGAATTTATTTTTAAAAATACATCATATATTATTTGAGAAAATGTGGCCCTTTTCATAGTGCTACATTATTATTATTATTTGCCAGAGGAGATCGGGCAAGCACATGTTTGCACTCTTTTAAAAACACACTTTTAAAAATGTGCTTTTCAGAATCAGAATCAGAAGCAGAAGCAGAAGCAGAATCGTGTTTATTGCCAAGTATTTTTTACACACAAGGAATTTGTCTTGGTGATACGGTGCATAAACAAGAACACAAAAAACACAAAAGTATATATAAACAAATAAATAGAAACAGTAGGTAACATACTTTTTTTTTTTTTAAACTTTACTTAATTAATTCCCAGTTGTACATGTCTAATAATCAATTGTATTATTTTAATATCTTATCATATACTTTATTTTATTTTATTCGTACTTTTATGTTGTTTTCTTATTGTGCTTTTATTTTATTGTCATTTTATTATTATTATTATTATTATTATTATTATTATTATTATTATTATTATAGTATAGAATACACTTTATTGTCCAGCCGATGCAGGAAATTGTCTTTGGTCTTACCCATAAAAATATACACACAACACATGTCCACAAGATAAAAACGTGTGTGCAGCCTACACTCTCATATTTAACTTTATGTAGTTTGTTGACCTCATTAATTGCATTTGGGATAAGAGTCCTTAATGTGGTCAACAATATTATTATCTTTTTCTTCTTGTATTGTTATTGTGTAAGCACTGGTCAGGGCAGAGTGAAATGTACTGTATTTACATAATGTATGGCTGTTGTATCATTGCATAATTTAGGTTGTTTTCTGGATTCATATGCAACTAGCTGTCAAAGTGAAGTAAAAAGCAATATATATTCCTCTAGAAATTGCACAGCAAGCCTCTAAATTACACTTAGCATCATTGTACTGAATTATGCATTAACACTGCATGGCTCATTGACAATGTCCCACAGGTTTATAGCTAATGGTGTTTTTTATGCCTCCAAATTTGATAATAAGTTAGTTTGGTAACAGCTGACAGTAGCGGGAAAATCTTTTTCCCCCCTACCCAATAAAAAAGTAAATAAATACTGTGAAATTACCCTAAATCCATTGGCACATTTATGTTGTGAAAAGGCTATATACTTGAGGTCGCCCTCAGTTTTTTTTGGTATTTGCAACATTTGCAATCATACTGTTTAAAATCGTTTTTTTTGTCTTCTGTGAGGAGTTTATATGCAAAGTACCCTACATCTCATCATGGATCTTGTCATATTCCTCTAAGATGATCGAGTGTTATGTTATAAACAGTTCATTGTTTAGAGCAATTTAATAGAAGCAGTTGTATAAAAAGTACACACAGACCAATTCACTGCAAGGACACTTTAATTTATCAGAAGCAATAAATATTCACATCTCAATTCTCTATTCTTTCAGTTCACATAATACATACACAAAGAAAAAAATTGAAATCATTTGTTTTAAATGATATCAATAAGTGCACTGACATAGAAACTTTTTTTAGGCTTTAATTGATATCATGGTAACTCATTCTCTCACCTTCAGTCAGAAATAATAACAAAAGAAAAAGAAGTCAATATTCCTCATATGGCCAACATCTCCTATATCCCTGTCCCTCTTTTATATGTACATACGTAGTGGCACTCACATGCACGCACCTGAATACACAATGGGAGTAGTTCATCCCATAGTTATGATAAGAAGCCTATGTATAGTATAATATGTACATTCAGATTTATACAGTACAATTTATTCAATAAGTGCAGATATATTCATGCAAGAAGAGTCAAAAAAAGGACACAATAAAAAGAAAAGGCTAGCCAACACATACTTATAAAATCTGACATTCTTGACTCTCTCCAAAACCTCCTTGAAATCCTTTTGTTGAGGATTCAGATCTTCTTGAACTTCGCCATCTCTTTCAGTAGTTTGTTACATAGACTTCTTTAATCATACATTCTCTCCTAAATCCAAATATATACTGTATATGTAGTTTTCTCGTGGTAATCAATGGCACTGAAGGTAAACGACATCAGCGCTCAATTACATCCTCAAAAATTTGCAGTAGCAAAAAGGGGGGTAACACTTACACAAAGGCCCACAGAAAAAGAAAAAAAAGAGGGAAATACATTAAGTACCTGTCAGGCTATTTTACATTCTTGACTCTTGTTGTTATTTTTAAACAAGAAGCCCTCAGTGAGATGCCATGGCATCTGAAAATGTAATAAGAGATTTCTAAAAGTGGCAGAAGAGGGAGGGTTAGAAGAAGGCCATTTCTGACTTAAGACATCACATGTGCAAAACCACAAAACCTCATGTAAAAGCGTGCTTCTTCAAAACATAGAAAAACACAAAATGACTAAATCTGATGACTGCGAGGAAGTGAGCATCGGTGCCCTGTATTTGTACACATTTCTTTTCTTTTTCTTTTTTTTCCAATACTGGGAGCCTCATAAATATAAAAAATGAAACATTAACTCAGATCCATTCTTTAAATTCAAGTTTTGTTAGTCACCCCATTTGAGAAATTGTGCTCACATCAAACAAAACAGAAAAGGAGGAATATTGTTGGTGTTCAAATCAATTTGAACAAACCTAATTTTCAACAATCAATAATACTAATTATTTAAAAGATGAACTCAATGGAAAGCATGGTACTATGGAAATAAATCACACTTCACATATCGGAACACCCTCTAGTGGTTATGGCAAACTGAGGGGATTTATATGTGCATATACTCCCTATAACCATGTACAAACATCTGCTGATATAATTAATCACTGATCAAAACAATTATCGTACAATATTCATCATACTCATAGCAGGTATATTATAATATCCATAAAACAGCAAAAAGCTTCAGAAACATTCAAAATATATTATTGATTGTATCATTAATTTCCCCATACCCCGTTATAAAGCAGGTGGCTCCTGTTG
This sequence comes from Heterobranchus longifilis, assembly GCA_028570985.1. Taxonomy (NCBI): domain Eukaryota; kingdom Metazoa; phylum Chordata; class Actinopteri; order Siluriformes; family Clariidae; genus Heterobranchus; species Heterobranchus longifilis. The sequence continues at coordinate 1,362 of JAOVVB010154571.1, read as the reverse complement.
ACATGTAAAAGACCATTAAGCAAAAGACTGTCAGGAAACCGTGCACTGGTTTTAAGACAAAGCAACACATCTGAGGTCTTCTTTAGAAAAAAAAAGATGCCTGTCAGCGAAGCGGAACCTGCAAAAACGGACGGAGACATCATGAAGCCAAGTCAATTATTGCAAAGTCAAGGGACATTTTTTTTGCAACTCTCTGCTGCTTTTAATGCCAAACTCCGCTGGAATGCATTTGGTGGTTTAGTCGTTATTTACATCCCCCATGTAAGCAGCCGGATATATATATATATATATATATATACGGTCTCCGTTTTTTCTCCAGTGTCACATTATCACATCTTGGTACTGTACATAGTCTCATACAGACTCAACTAGACTTCAATCAATTAAATATATCTCTATATAGATTTAGTTTCATCTTAAATTATATGGCTTAGGGCTGGGCGATATGGCCAAAATCTTCTATCCTGATATATATTCCATTTATATTCATATTTAGATAACGATATATATCACGATATAGCATGTTTTCTGTGTACCGTAGTCTAACGTTACCCGTTAAAGGTGAAGAAGAAAAAAGGCACGTCGTGCCGGTTAATGACAATGGAAAGCCTGCACTGTAGTATGCCTGTAGTGGGCACCGACGTGTGGCAAACAATTTAGATTTTTCTGGTCCGTGTCTGACTTTTTGGAGCCAAACCACAAACAAACGACAGAAGCAGCCCCACATTTAGGTACAAGCTCCGTCCGTGTCCACATGTTGCGCTCTCTCGTTAGCGTCGCCCCCGACTACAAGGATCAGAACGTAAAGCGTCATCCAAATGATGTAAATATTGCCGTAACACTGGTTTTTCGACATTGTGATAAAAGCGATATAGAAAAAATATATATGATAGACATTTTTATGTTGTTTGACGATATATATCGTCATATCGCCCAGTCCTAATATGGCTATAGACTTTTTTTTTGATAGTGTGTGTTTATTCATATGGGTGTGCATGTTTCTGTGTGTGCAGGATTCAAAGATGTACGCACATGCTATTGAATTCTAGCTGTGCTCTTTGTCTCCGCCTACATGTGAGGGAAACGGAGGTGAAAGTAACAGAGACGAAGCAAACTGCGTTTCCTCTTGTCACTCGCGCTGCTGCTGTTGCTTTCCGTCCTGGCGGACTTGGTCCTAGACCGAGCTCTGCTGACCTCCTCCACTCTATAATCTGACCTCTGACCCCGGGGCCCCCACATCCTGCTCACACCACGGTACTTATCCGGTTGATAGGCTTGGATTTGGAGCTGCCCCCTGTACCTGTCGCTCCAGCCCCCGTCACCTGCGGCCCCTGCTGAGGCTGCCCGGGGTGCTGGGGGGGG
>JAOVVB010154561.1:0-11747 GCA_028570985.1 Heterobranchus longifilis | reverse complement strand
TCCCATGCCTAATCTTATTCCTCCAAAAACTATTAAAAACAGTATGAGACACAGTAGTACTGGCTGTTGCTTATTTTGACTAATACATCGTCCTGCTGCTGTAAAGACCCACCAGAGCACTAAATGTGTATTAATCCACCGCAGAAAATAGTCCCCAATAAATGCATTATTTACTCCTGTTTGAGTAAAGTTTGCTACACACTACAGCAGGCAGCTGTTTTAAGATATTACACAGCCTTTCTTTGAATGAAACTACATATTTGTGAGCTGTTTTTAAAGCTTTACATCGTCAGCAGGAATGAATGAGAATGGGCATGAGAGCCACAGACGAGGTAGGCAAGTCACAAAGTATAGAGTGCTGCAGAAATGAGTCCTAAAACCCGGAAATGAGTTAACATTTTTGCACCTCGGGTTCCCTCATCTCGATGTGTTTTTGGTTATATGCCTGAAACGGTCTGTGGTTAACACAAGCTTAAGAGATTATCACATCAGTAAATACTTCACTTGTGAATGTTGAAAAAGTGGCTACATGAGACTAAAGAGGAGGCTGTCTGGGACAGTAAACACCATCACGCTGAACACAGAGGAAGATGGAGGCTAGTGGTGTCGTTTGTTTATAGGCTAATAACGTTCTGCCAATTCCATAACATTTACGCTCTAAGAAATCATAAAAGTGGTGGTCATTTGTGAAGATTGTCTTTCTGAGCAAAACGTGTAAGTATGATAAACTTTTGTTTGCCACTGAGCTTATCTTCTGTAATAATCTAAACACTAATGGACAAATCCCATTGGCTTTTTGTCGAGGGAAACAGGGCAATAATAATTTCTAGGGCAGCCCCCTCTTAGTCGATTAGTCGACTAATCGTTGTTTTGGTCTTAGATTTCTTTAGTCGATTAGTCATTTTTATGCTTTTTTCATGCTGAATGACTTATTTCCATAAACTTAGGAGCACATCTCTGGTAAAAACAAGATTTAAAGTGGTGCTTTTTGCATGACTCTTTGTGGAGAAACTCAGTTTTACAGATCTGTCGATTAAATCAACGAATGGATTAGTCAACAAAATGGTGTGAGTGCTAGTCGACTAAGAATCTCTTTAAATCAAGGACAGCCCTAATAACTTCTGGGATGGCCTCCAAAAATATGTCTTCCCTGCAGCACTTTTGCTGGATTAAAAAACCCTGTTTTAAAAAAAAACAAAACATCAATGCCATCTATCTAAATGTCTCTGAGAGAAGTAATATTTCAAAGTCTATTTTATACAAAGATAAATCTGTCTGAAAATCAAACTTGACTTTGCTGTAAGGTGGTTTAAACATCAACCAGATGTAGAGAGAGATATGGAGGGGGAGGGACAATGCATTCGAAAAGAAAATAGGCTGGGATTACTTGACCCTATATGCTGAGTGGTCGGGCTCTAAAACACACACACACACACACACACGTATATACACAAACACACGCCTCTGCTGGTGCCTCAATGCTTCCAGCTGTGGTACAGATGTGCATTTCAGAATTTAACTGGCTCACAGTATTTGCAGATAGTACTGTATCTTAATTAGGGTTACAACTGATACTATTTTCATTCAGGATCTGCAGATTTTTTTTTTCTATGAATTGTTTTGTATATAAAATGTTAGAAAACGCCAAATCACAAGCTCCCAGAGCCTAAGGACATGTCTTTGTATTAGAGCCAGACCGATATTAGTTATTATTATCGGCTGATATTGGCCTGTCACAGACATATCTCTATCTATCGGTATCGGCGTATATGTCTGGATTCATAACATTATGTGGAGGAACACACAGCTCTGTGAATTTCTTTCTTCAGGAAGTAATGTTACGTCAGGACGACTGCCGGTTCCAGCACTACTGGAGGTTCAGATTATGATTTTTAATCGCAATAAACGGATCAAAAGTACGCCGAAATGACTACAGCATGATGTAGATTTGTAAAAAGTCTGAATTAATGCTTTGTCACGTCTGCCCGCAAGACAACAAGCAAACAACTTTTAAAATGCTTGTTTTCTGAATGGAGTTTGGATCGATCAGGGCATGCTGGCGCAGCTGATAATACAGCGGAATGAACACAAAATAAACAGATTTTGCTGTGATTTAATTGCAATAAAGTGATCAAAAGTAAGCTGAAATAACTATATCACAGGAGATTCGTAAAAAGTCTGAATTCATGCTTTGTCAGGTCTGTCCACAAGACAAGTTAGCAACTTTTAAAATGCTTGGTTTCTGAATGGAGTTTGGATCCATTAATATTTCACATAATACACGATATTACCGTATACCCCAGTAAAACAGCAGGATGGTATGAAAAATTAGATACTTTTTAACGCCTTGGTGTAGGCGCTGCAGCCTCTGCTCTGCTCTCTGAACTGCAGCTCATCCAACTACACTCGCTACAGTACGTGCAACAAAGCCTCCACGAGCCAATACACCTGTTCAACAAGCATAGAGGTGTTTTCAGACGGTATGCGACACTCCGCCTGTGTTCCTGTTTATCTGCGGAGTCTCACTGACACCAGACAGACGCTCTGTGAGTAAACGGCAGGCAGTTATTGAGCTAACGTTAGATTAATTAGAGCTGTAACTTTATAGCCTACTTTAAGTTAAAACTACAGGCTACGTAATGTTACCTGATGCATCCAAGCCTATTAATCAGATATTAAAATAGTTGTCATTCAATTAATCGACTAATTGTTTGAGCTCTATCCTTAATTAACTGCAGCGCAGCAGCAGAATAACACTTGAAGACATGAAGCGTGACGTGTGGAAGTCAGTCTCACGTGCAGTCCAACCACCAGTCAAACACCCTGCCTTTGTTTACACTCCCCTCTGAGAGATGGTTCAGTGGACTTTTAGTTCGGGCTGCTGTGAGGTCAGACTGTTTGACAGAAACGACAGCGCAGACTTTAAACTAGTGCGGCGGTGGCCACATGCACAAACAACTCTTTGTCTTTCAGACACTCACATGATAGCACCGCCACGCTGATCCCAAGTTATTGCAGTTTTTCCATGTGGTCCTCAACTACATATAATCAGAAATCACATTGGAGGGGAAAAATAATAAAGAGGATTGTGGAAAGGGGCAGGAGGAACTGAGTAAGAGATGACAGTAAGCCAAGAAAAACTGACTTTCATTGCTTTTGTTATCACAGTTTTAGCACAGAAGCAGCCCTTTATGAGTATGAGAGTATGAAGTCTTATTTAGGACATAATTTCACAGCTGCTGCTGTAAACTGAGACTCAGAAGATAAGAAAAATAAAGTCAAATTAGTTCTAAAGCCTACAATGAATGAAGCCATAAACACAGAGGCATCCCTACACTCAGGAAGACCGTCACTCAGTCAGGAAGCCTTTCCTGGCACATTCTGGAGAACTGTCTTCCTCTTAGTCAGAAATGGCCATTTCCCAGCAATCCCAGCACCGACTGCCCTAATAAAACAAAAAAAAAGCTTAAATTCCAAAAGCCACTTGCACGGCCTATATAAGACCGGGCCCTTTAATTATACTGCTGTGAGACAAATGTTTCCGATTAAGTTAAGATTTTAATTTAATTTCAGAAGCATGTACAGTGAACATCCCAATATATCATGTGACTTTAAAGTGACGCCTCCCTTCTTTCAAAATACACCACAAGAGTAGTGTACCAAGAATGTAAGGAATGCAAACGTCAGGGAAAAAAGGTGCCCGAGATAGAAAAGCCCCCCCATCTATTTTCTTCACTCATGCCTTCAAGAAAAATGAAAATCTAAAAACTAGAAAACTTTGGGGCCATGTTGATCTTAGTGCAGGCCAGGTCTGCTGCTCAGACGAATAATGCTGATAACGGACTTTGCCTCCTCTTTACATGACTGGGCAATAAATAAATGCTTGTGTCATGAGGAAACAAGATGACTGGTGCCAGGAGACTTAATATTTGTGTCTTCAACAATCACTGAGCAATGTGAAAATGTGTTTTATAATGCTAGCTCTCCCACAGTTAGGCATGGGACGATATGAAAATTTCACAATGTCACGATTACTTTATGTTATTATCTCAAAACATGACTTTTTCTGTAAACAGTCCGACTTTTTTCTCAAAACATTATTGCTTTTTTTTGCCCAACATTACAACTTTTTTTTAAAGAAACAAATATTTGTATTGCATCACAGATATAGGACACTGTAGTAAACTACACTTAATTCATGAGGCTATTGAGGATATTCACGATTATCCCAATTCATCAAGATCAACTTATTGTGAGTGTTTTTTATCGCGATCCATGATAAAATCCATTACTGTCCCATCCCCACTGTAACATCATATATGGCTGTGCAAGGAAGTGTGCAGCAGCATGGATTTTCTGAGCAGCCAACCGTTGGCCGTGACAGTGTGGTGGGATACAAATATGGTTATTGTCAGAGAAGGAAATAAAATCCTTTGTTATGCTTTCAGTTCTCTGCATGGAAGCCAAGACATCATCAGACGTACGCAGAGGGGAGGGTTGCCAGCAGGTCATGCAGCGCCTCAGGAGGGAGGTTTTTCCTGAACAACTTTATACTACAGAGGTATACCCAAACAAAGGCTGCAGAAGTCTGAGATCGATCATGAAAGAAGCCGACACTGGACCAGAAGCAGCTTTAAACTGCTGCCTTTGTGTTGGCTGCTACTGCCTTTTATACAGTAAATGTGCGTGGGAGTCAAACTGGAGGTTCGCCACAGTGATTCATGATTTGGCTTGTACATTAATGCACATATGATGCATAAATTAGCTGTGGTTAAATAAAAAAAATGTTTTAAAAAGTTTTCACATACAAAGCAAGCATAATTCAACTTACTGGAAGAAACTATAATGCCCTTAAAAGTCAAATCTGAGGAAATATTACTTTCTCTCATAACATGTGTTTCTTTGTTCTTCTCTGTGGATGGTACATGATATGAATTATTTTTAATGTTAATAGGGAAGCACTAGTGATGTTTGTCTTTGTTTAGTAAGTAGTTTTGTTTTATGTAAAGCGCTTAGAGTTGTCTTGTTGTTTAAATGTGCCGTATATATAACATTACCTTGCCTAGAGTTGCAACAATCGCCAACTATTTTGATAATAGTAATCCTGGGTGAAATTTCCACTAGGGACAGGGGGGACATGCCCCTCCCACCCCCACTTTTCAAAATCCAGTTTTTGTCCCCCCACTGAAAACAAAAAGGGGGGGGGACTTTTTACAGTCCTAAAACTAACATTATGTTAAGAAAAAAAACAGCAGTTGTATTAGAAAGAAGAAAGAGATTTGATACACGTGGTCAGAGGCGTATATTTCGGGGGGATGCAGGAGACACGTGCCCCTCAATATTTAGAATTTATTCTAGAAATTAAGATATGAATGTAGCAGAGGCCTTTTATTTTGGTTGAAATTAAAGACATTTCCACCATAAATCGATGCAGAAAAGACAAAAATCAGTGCATAAAAATTCACCAGAATGCAGGAAATTAAGTGTTTAATGCTTAAAATTTCCTGGGGGAGGACCCCCCCACCCAAAAAATAAAGGCTTATCTACGGAGGTTATGTTTTATTTAATTGTATTTATTTATTTTAAGATTATTTGACAAGGACCACGTACAATAAATATAAATTTCAATAAATTAAATCTGATTTGTGTACCCCCCACTAACTAAAGTTTCGCCCCTTTTTGATAATAGTACGTTTTTAGCCTTTCAAATATGAACATGTCCTGCTTTTCTCTATTTTATATCATATTAAACTGAATAGCTTTAACTTTTGGACATTTAAAGACATCGCCCTGGTATTTGAGAAATTGTGAACATATTTCACTATTTTTCTGACATTTTAAAGACCAAACGATGAATCGACAAAATCGGCAGATTAATCGATAGTGGAAATAATCGTTAGTTGAAGCCCCAACGTTATACAAAACCGTAAATAGTAGCCTAATAAAAGTCCCATGGATATTAACGTTAGCTATGGGCATTTCTTTCTAACAAAGCAAATAACGTTAAAATAACGTCAACAAACTTCAACAATGACTCACAATAACTACACTCTAATCTCTTAAATCCACAAATACGGTAAATATGTTAAGTAACGTTAACGTTACCCATAGAAATAAAATGTAAGACACCAAAACATTACTAACTAGTGAAAAATAGCTAAGCTAACTCTGTTAGCTAACACACACACACACCTGAGTCGGCTTAACGCAATTAAGCTAGCAGCCCAAACAGCGGACAAACAAACCGTTAAAACTAACTTTGTTTCGAAAGTTCAATCAAACTTCGGTTAAACTTACAGTTTTCGACCAAGAAACGTTAAAGAATGGATCCTGCAGTCTCCGGCGGCTTGATTCCGAACACTTTCGGCACTTTTCACAGGAGCTTCATGATTAGCGTTCACCTTCCCATTGAATTTCTCTGAACTGAATTTTTCATCCAAACACGAAAAAAGAGAGCCATTTCAAGCCCGCGTCAAGCTACGCAACAGTGACGACACTTCCGGAAACGACGCCTTCAAAGTAAAGGCGCCAATTTGGTAGTGGCCCGAAGATCATTTGGAGGGGTTACAAACCATCCATGTTACAAACATAAAATAACTGGCTTCCTAACTGTATTCAAATGTCATTTGAAATTAAAGAGAGCCAGTATGAATTAAGGGGAATAGAAAGAAGAAAAAAAAAGAATATATATTTATCTGTCAGAGGTTAACTTGTGGATTGGTTGTGACAAGGATTTAAGAATGTGTAGTTTGAAAGTTTTGCCAATTTAAAGACATTTTTAAAAACATATAAAACTGACATCATGATTATTATTATTATTGTTGTTGTTGTTGTTGTTGTTGTTGTTGTTGTTGTTGTTGTGTGAAGTATTTAGAACTTTGTTATATTTTTGTATAGCCTAAACCTAGTAGTGAAAGGGTTTCCTTATGTGATATGATGAATGTTAAAAGGGTAGGTAGGCAATAATAAGCTTCAGCCTACACCTTTTCGGTCAGTAGTTTTAGTCTTCCTTTTAATTGAATGCTTTATTGTTATTTATTTATTTTATGCGCAATCTTTTTGGAAAATTGTTGACAAGGATAAAAAAATATATATACTACTATAGCTCATCTCCACAATAAGGCCCTGACCTGTGATGAGGGTTCACAAATTAATTTTAAAAGGGTCAACAGGGTTGTGAACCACTGACAGTATAGGATGCTGTACAACATACAACATTCTCTGTAAGTTTGAATATATACTTTTGAAAAGCTGCATAACTCTTGTGCTTTTTACTATATTTTTTAAACAGCTATTTATTTGTCATTGGCAATATTGTCTGTAGCCTCATTGTGTCCCTGAAGACATATCTTGTTTTAAGTGGCTTGAAATTCAGTGTTGACATCTTCAAAAACGCCCTGAAATTGTTATCAAAAGACCTTGTTTATCATCCAGACAATGGATGATGATGATGGAATGAAAAGAAAGGATTAGCTAACAACATTTTGGCAATTTTCCTTTAAGTGAGGATCGTTTCTTTAATTTTTTATTGTGTTAATTGAATGAAATATGGTTTGGAGTTTGGGATTAAAATCCGTCCTATTTTGAAAGTCCGTACCGGAAAAAATATGTGTTATTCCACCAGCTTTACACTGCGCATGCGTTTAACACAAAAAAATGTAGGCGACACGGGTCTTATCATCCATGGGCTACACGTACCGTAAATCCCGTTATTGAAAATCTACTTATTCGGCTCTGTTTAGCAAACACGTGAACAACAAGACAGACAAAAGCCCAAACTACTGCAAAGTGGAAACGTTTTTTCTTTTTTTAATAATGATAATATTTTTTTCACAATCAAACGGATACTATTTGAATGATTGAAAAGTCATTAAATGTTGAAAATTGCGAGGAGACCTTGAAAGCAACACACACAAAAAAACAAGTGTTATGATTAAAGTGTCTGACAGCAATTAGGTGAAAAATGATCAAAACAAAGTGAATGTGGAAGAATTTTTTAATTAAGCCGCTTCTGATGCTTTGATTTAATTTCTATTGTTGGAGAAGCAATAATGTCTGTTACCTGGATTCACTTTATCAGTTAACTAAATGAAAAGTGTTGCTAACTGTCTCTAATAGTAAGTGCAGACACTTTATAAAAGGAAAAGAAAGACCTTATATGAATTGTCTTACCTCACATAACATGAGTTAAAATCTGTGTTGGAAAGTAACTCAAGTACTAAGTATAATTTTAAGAAAATAATACAGAAATAAACAAATTTGGGGAAATAAATAGGAAAGGCAATGCAAACAGAAAATAATACATAAATAAATAAATACATTTAAAATTAAATTTAAAATAAATAAACACATTTAGAAATTATTATTATCATTATTATTATTATTATTATTATTATTATTAATAATAATAATAGTTACAATTACAAAGTGACAATTAAATAGTAAAGTAAATAAATAGGAGAATAAAAAGAAAAGGGACATAAATATAAGCAAAGTAAAACAGAAATATCAATGTATGTCACATTTTATCAATTAATTAATGCCTACATTTATTTTTAGTATTATTGTGGTACATCTAATGGAATATTTATTTATTTATCAAGTCATTTATTTATTTATATATTTATTTATTTATTATTTTTGGCAGTTCAATCATATATCTTCTTGGGGGTCTTATTTTATCTTTAATGCAACATAGACAGTACATCAAATACAGTAAATACAGTAAACACAGGACAGTATATACACACATATTGGATGGCAAAAGAGGCTTAAAACTGTGAAACTGAACAGACTGACACATAATAATAATAATTTAAAAAAATACACATAATAAGTACATTTATTAAAGGAATTACCGGCTGTTACAGTATTTATAGCAGCAGCAAGAACAATGAAAGAAGTGTGTGTGTGTGTGTGTGTGTGTGGGGGGGGGGGGGGTAAGTGTAGGGAAGTTCACAAAAGAGTTAGCGGCGCTCTAATAAAGTGGTCAGTAGGTGCGTGGGTGACTGGCTTTCGGCAACAGCAAATCACATTACCCAGGGTGCAAATTAAACACCCTATTCTTAGCGAGAAAGGTCACAGTCATTTGAGTCCATTTGAGAATAATCACCTGTTGTTGGCTGGAAATCTCCCTGATGAATATTTTCTCCCACAGTCAGAGGCTGACAGACAGTTTATCCAGCAGGGGGAGTCAGAGGTGTTCTCATGATCTCTGGAAGGACTGACAGCACCGTGTGTGCATGTGTGTACTACACACATGATGTAACAGACCGTCCCTGAGGCAGGACAACTGAAGGAAACGTCTCTTCCTGACTGCAGTCAAGAAAACACTGCATGATGCTGTTTGATCATTTAATGACAGAGAGACAGAGCTTCTGTTTCTTCTCACAGAGAAACAAAGTGATAATGGAAATGCTGTATGATGTAGGGACAAAGTCTTCTATCCCGATATGTCGTTTTATATCTCGATAACGATACTGTACGTACAACACGTTCTCCCTCCAATCTTGTCAAAAACGGCAGCTTGGTCAGGACCCTTGGCATCATTTTGTTCTGCTCGTTGGCATTAACGCTTTTCTTCTGCCGGTCGCGGTTGTAAACACGTCACAGGATTACTTCTGTAGGTTTAGGCAACAAAATGACTTGGTATGGTTAGTAAAAAAAAACACTGGGCTTGCAGTAAAATCCCTACTAGACAGCTGTAACCATGGTAACATACGTATATACTGCACGGAGTAACGTTGTGACGTGGGACGTCACGTGACTAACACACAGAGTTTAGAAATAACAACATTCACTTTTATTTTCAAATGCTGCCGTTTTTGAGGAGTTGGAAGTGAGAACGGGTTGTATCACGATACAGCATGTTTTCTGGAAAATTCAATAAATAAATAGTCGATATGAAATGACCACATACTCCATGTTAGCAAAACAGCACCTCTATGCTTCAGACCTCTGTTCAAGACCAACAGAACCAGGTGTTTTCAACAAGACTTCTGGACAATAACCGTTGATTTATGTTATTTACATTGATACTTTTCAGAGTCTGGTTTACCAGGTGAACAGTGTCTGGATGAAGTCTTACTTCCTGCCTTCCAAAGTCCCGTCGCTACGGGAAACAACAACAACAACAACCTCCGAGTTATCAACCTACACGCCGAAAATGACGAGTTTTGTAGATTTGTATGGTGCAGTGAGGCAGACCTGCTCTGTTCTTTCACTGAACGATTGTAAAGATCTACAAAGAACATGTTTGCATCATTTTCGTGGAGGTGTTCCACCGAAATAAATTCCCTCCCGACACTGTTTTGCAGAAACACCGTCGCTGTATCCGGGAGGAGTGAAAACGCACCGGATCCAGACCTTCCTCCAGCTGTGGACATGTGTCTGGCTACATGAGATTATAATTTAAGTAACAAACATCCAAAAGACAATGTTTTTCCTAAACTTACCCACCTTGTTTTGTTGCCTAAATGTAAGTTTTGTTTGAATTCATAAAACTGTGACTGTAGTGAAGCATCATAGTTTGGCAAGTAAAAATAAAAAGTGCTATTTATATGTTTTTACAACATCCGCTGAAACATACAAATGTAACATATCTGTGGTTTGCATTTCCATAGGACACATTTACAGGATAATACAGATACAAACATACAACTACACAAATATATCAACTTAAACAAACCCATCACATAAACACGACGTCAGACTAAATGATGAAGTCAAAGCAGATGAAGTTACCAGGGTCAGGGAGAGCATTGTGAAAACCATACATCCACAAAACATCAACTTCTCATACGCTGACAAAAACACAGGAGAAAGTTCTCAGCGGAAAACTTTCAAAATGTCCACATTTTTTTGGACAGCAACAGTATATTCTGTAGTGTATTCTCGTCTAACGGCAGCCTCAGTGTGTCTCTGTGGACACGCGTGTGTCAGTATGTCTGGTGCCGTGTACGTTAACTGATCTCACAAATGACTCTCATAATTCCTCTGAGCCTCCGTCTGAGGGGACGGTGTCCCCTGTGCACCTCATCATACAGCAATCTACATTTACAACCTTCTCCAGTCTTTTATGATTTTTTTTTTTTTTTGGTGAGTACAGCACTTGATGAAATCCTGAAGAACCGCAGCAGTTGATTGGAATTAGACTGACAAATTACTCTGATCATCTGAAGGGAAATTATGCCGCTGAAAGCTTTTAGCTGTCACTCCGGCTTCACAAAGTGTTTTGTCCATCGAGCAGCGATCTCCCGAGACAACGTCCCAGAGCATCCCATCATACGGCACGGTGATTCTAGTGGCCATGGCAACCGTGTTGCTTGGAAGTATACCTCCCTGCAACAGTTTTTAATGTCTTCGCGTGGCGAGGGATTGAAAACCAATATGGCTGAATGGATGTCAAGTTGTTCCGGCGTGCAGCCGGAGCGCGAGGCTGCAGGCCGAGGTCAAGTGCACGTTAATGGAGGTGGAAGCACTCAGGCTACAGAAATATCCAGCAAATAGAAATCAGAATTCATATCCGAGTCATGAAAGCTGCATTGTATCCTCGACACTGGTGGGTTGTAGATCTCACAGTGGGCTCTTTACTTTCTGTGTAGAAAAACATCTACAGAGTCTAACAGAGCTGAACGATATGAGAAAAATATACACAAGTTCTCCAACATCAGAGCTGCAACTAACGATTATTTTCATTATCGATTAATCTGCAGATTATTTCCTCGATTAATCGATTAGACATTTGG
>JAOVVB010154552.1:0-11747 GCA_028570985.1 Heterobranchus longifilis | reverse complement strand
AGCTCTGGCTGGTTGGCGTAAAACCCATCACTTCCAATATGCCACCACAAATCGAAATACAGAGAGCTTCCCATGGCAGCGATAGGCTTCTGTGAACTCATTTGGTAAGGGCTTGAATATTGTACGTTCATTTATATGTAAAAGTCCTGCACTCTAGCTTTAACTACAACTAGGATCCAGACCCATCAGGGTTTGTTCCAAGTGGAATCGTTTTGCCCCTATTTGCACTGTTTTTTTGCAAACAGCCTTTCAAATATGTTTACTCCCCTTTGGTAAGTGTCTCAGGTGTGTAACCCGGCGAAGCAGTGACATGTGTAAACAGCACAGCTATCAGTGCACCATGGAGCACATTATACAGTATCCAACACATATGCAAATCTTTGCCTTTAGAGATTTCCTCGAACAGTATGAATGGCATTTTAAGAACACCTTACCACAAGAAACTCAATGTAACATTGTTTCCACTTAGAAACCAGGGTGGATTTATGTTGTATTGTGGTTGGTTTTCTCTCCAGGAACATAAGTTCAAACTCAATCTAATTTAATTGTGTAGTTGAATGTGACAACAGTGTATTTCCTGGTCCACTGAACTTTTTTTTCTTTTTTCCTCCCTGCAGGCTGCATGAGAGACATACGGCTCAATGGTCGCTACTTGCCCCTGGACAGCCAGCCGCGAGATGGGGTTTCCCAGGTCAGCATACAAGGCCTCTCCCTCGGGTGCTCGTCTGACTCCTGCAAAAGGAACCAATGCAGCCCCCCCTTCACATGTGTTGACTTGTGGAGAGTGCACGAATGCAGGTACACACACACAACCCCATACACACCACATGTAACACATGGTTCCACATACACACTCATTGTTTTGACAAGGCTTGAAGACACATGCATTTAAACCAGTTCACACTTCCTCTGAAGCTGTTTTTTTTCAGCTTTTGACCATGGCATTATTTTTGTTCAGAGCCACATATGTTTTAAAACAACTTGGCCCTGACCTACTTGAGAACGTGGGACAAATGTATTTGTTCTAAGGTCGGTGAAATTTCAAGTTGCATGACAATAATTTTATGGCACAAGAAGCGTTTGCTCATGTGCATAAGGAAGCTAGGCTGTCAGCAGGAAAAATGTGGCAGCCAATTACCACCCACTAACGGAAGTGCATTGCATTCATAAAAGAAAAATTACAAGAAAAGATCTCATAATCAGGAGAAAAGGTCTTGTAATTATAGAAAAGATCATTAGCAGTGATTTACTGATCCTTTCACTGTAAAAAAGGCATACTACCAGCGTATTAGTACCATATTTATATATATTTCATCAGCTGGGGAAGACAAATCCTCGAACAAAGTCTCAATTGCTGAGAAAACAATCCAAACTCGCAACCGAGCACAGGACAAAGATGAGGACAAAGAAACAAATGCACTTATGAAGGAGAAGAAGGTGATTCAGATGAAGATGGACAATGTTGAAAAACAGATTAACAGCAAGGTGGGTGGATTGTATGGACCACTGGAGAAGATTCTGAAAGGAGAATTTAAGAAGTGCGTTAAAGAAATACAATAAAATATCGATTTGGAGATTGGTGCGCAAAAATCACGCTTGGATCAGCTGAAAGAAAAACTTCAGTCCGGCAACTCAAGACCCCCCCCCCCAACAAGTTCCAAGATCTCGATGTGTCCATCGTCATTATGGGGTTAACATATGACAAAGACGAAGTTTTAACTGAGAAAGTAGAGTTGTTGGAGGTGGTTGTGCTTGTGAACAGCTTGTGAGAGAGAAGGTGGCCGTGCTGCCGGGAAACACAACCTGAAATCCAACCAGCAGTTTGAAAAGGTGTATGTCCGGTCAGCAAAGTCACACACAGATCGAATTATGGAATCAAACTTTAAAGTGCTACTTCAGGATTTACAATGGAAGGCTCATGAAGCGAGGTGCACCTGAGGCAGCGGCTGGTGCTACACGTGACCGAGCTGCTGCAGCATGGAGACGCTGAGATGCTGCCGCCCGTAAGCACAACTGATTATTTTTGCTCGTCTTCAGTTCACTGGAACATAAATGGATGGACTACTTCAGACAGTGAGCTCTGAACTGTATAACTGCAGTCCCTTAGCCCAGATGTTATTTCACTAAATGAAACACATACTGATGATAATGTAATTGAGTTAACTGGGTATTCTTGGTTTGGAAATAACAGAAATAGACACATAATTGGAATTTTGGTTCAAAATGAACTTTTGGAACACTTTAAAGCCCAGTTCAGACCAAAGATTCACGACAAGACTGCACGTAGACCAAGGTTGCAGGAGTCGATGGAGTCGCCTGCGATTCAACTTGTCAAATCGCCAGCGGCTGGTTTTAGAATGTAAGGTACATCACCTGTATCAACAGCCAATTAGCTCACAGAGAAATCAGCCAGCCAGTTTTGGGCAGAGGCACAACGAGCGAGAGAGAGAGACAGAGACAGAGACAGAGAGAGAGAGAGAGAGAGAGAGACACAGAGAGAGAGAGAGAGAGAGAGAGAGAGAGAGATGTGTGCAGACGGGGGTCGAGCGAGCTAGAGAGTGACTGAATGGTGCTCCCTCTCTTCATTCATTCCCGTAACCCCGTTAGCGAGTAAAAAGCAGAGAATCAAACATTATTTTCGCCTTTTCATCATTACTAGAAATAAAAATGTAGCTAGTGTCTCACTATCACTATCCTGATTCATATTTTAAGACGCTACAAATTATATCCAGCAACAAAAAAGCCTGAAAAGCAGGAAGTTACGAGAGTACAGAGAGTCGTTGCATTCAAGATGATACACCGTCTCGTCTCGTCACATTGGTGAGAACTGGCAGGTTTCAGAACGTTGCAAGTAGTTGCAAGTTTCAACTCTCGTTGTGAATCTTTGGTCTGAACTGGGCTTAAGATTGAAGTTGTGGACAAATCCATGGACGGTATTATTGGGGTGTGATTTGAACATTGGGATCGGCAGTATAGTTTTGTGATTTTCTCCTGTTATTTGTCCCCAGAGGGATCTGTAAGGGGAAGAGATTGTAATATATGTTTCAGTTATCTACTTGCTCAAGTGTATTCTTTTGACACAGATTATATTTACATATGTGACATAAATAATCATATTGCTGATAAAGAGGATTGTACTGGGGATTTAGACAATGTTCCTCCTCCATCTGCCATAGATCGAGTAGTAATGGACATGGCTCTAAATGCTGTGCTTTAAATGGCAGAATTAATACTAATAATGACAACTTTACATCAATATCAGTAAGAGGAAAAGCTGTGGTGGATTACATAATAACACCCTATGACTGTCTCGAGCCTTGTATTGATTTTAAAGTAATTACCTCAGCAGATCTTATGGATGGTAATTATGCAACCTGTATTGAGCTTATTGGATAAAGATGTCATCATTCCTTATTGATGATAAAATTAAAGGTTGGTGTTCGAGCAAAAGAGGAAAACATCAGCTGCTGAAACAAAAGAAGATATAGAACTTTAACTGAGAGTTGTCTGTCTTCTAATATGTGTTGCTCTGAATTACTGGAGTTTATGAGACAGCTTGAAACTTGTAAAAGTACACAGAGTAGTGTTGATAGATGGTATGTTCAGCTCTGTGATATGTTCATTTTAGAAATTGATAAATGTCACCTTAGAATATCAAAATAAGGCTCATCAGAAAAGGAGCTCAAAGGCATTTTGGAACCCTCACCTTTAAATGAAAGGAAAACAGCTGAAAGGACATTTCTAAGGTGTAATAATTTACATTTGATAGGAATTTACGACTCTATAAAAGGGAATTTTGGATGTCATTAACATTTGATTACTTGCAAACCAATAATCCACAAGAGTTTTGGAAGAAAATCAATAAATTGGGACCTAAGAGCCTGCAAAAAATATGGAAGTTGTCTTAAGTAATGATACTTTGAAATTAGTTTGATTTTGCTGACCTAATTTCACTAATCATATCTCATCAATGCTTGCTGATATATTTCTCAGAGAAGCCTGTGACTTAAAATATGAGTTGCAGAGAAATATGAACCAATACAGGTATTCATAAAATGTGTTTTTGAATTATGATATTTAAAACGAAGTATTAAAGTCACCGCCACTTATAAACATGCTTTTTTGTTTGTTTAAATTTTGTTTTAAACATAGTATTATTCCTTCTGCATGGTATAAATCCATTATCAAACCTATTCCCAAAACATCTAAGAATCCCAGGAATAATCCCAGAGGAATCAGACTGCTTAGTAGTTTATAAATGATATTCTAGTATTTTAAATGTCAGGCTGTCCCGGTACTTGGAAACTGTAGAATATGTGGTTGATGAGCAGAATGAGTTTAAGGAAAAATCATTGATCATAATCACTCAATTTCAACCATTGTCAGAAGAATAACTGCAGAAAGTAAGTCTACTTTTGTAGGTTTTGTTGATTTTCAAAAGGCTTTACTTGCTTTGAAACATTTAAAAGCAGGGTAGATGGCAGCTTTTATAAAGCATTAAAATAATTGTACAGTTGTTTTGTTGCTTGTACAGAAGTCAATAACACACAGACTGATTGGTTTAGTACTCCCTTTGGAGTCAAACAGTGTGATGTTCTTTCTCCTACCCTGTTTACACGTTAATGACTTGGCTCTTGAAATTAAGGAATCTAATTTGGGTATACGTTTGAATTACTTAATTTTGGGTATTTTGTTGTACGTGGATGATATTGCACTCCTGGCTGAATCTGAGGATGATTTACAAAATATGATAAATGTGTTAAAGTCCTGGTGTTACAGATGGAGGTTGTCTATAAATCAAAGTAAAACACACATTTTTCATTTCAGGAAAAATGGTATTCCAAGAAGTAGGGGAAAAAGACGTCTGGGACTGTAACACTGGAATATACAGCTGGATATAAATATTTTGGATTTACTCTCGATGAATTTATGACCTTATGGAGCTGGAATTATAATCTTGGCTGGTCCAGCTGGGAGAGCATTAGGGTCTGTTGTCAACAAGTTTAAAATATGTAAAGATTTATTCTACTTGCTCCCAACTCTATGATGCATGTGCCTCACCCATATTAAAGTAAGCTTCTGGGATATGGGCAGACTCTATACAGAACAGCTGCACGCTGCTTTTTAGGCATTCATAAGTTTGTTCTTACCTTGGCTGTTCAGGGCGATGTGGAATCTTAATATGTCAAAAATAATGGGTCAATAAGAAGGTTTTTCTTTGGACTAAAGTGCAGAATTCTCCGTGGGCTACAGAGCTTCATGCTGTTTTATCATGCAGCATGAACACAATTAGAGATTACAAAGTTAATTGCTAGACAAATGGTTAACAGATATCTTGATAAAACCAAAATTATAATACATACATATATTCAAATCAAGCATAATTAACGTTATCAACAAGTCAAAGATGTTTAGTTTCACAGCTGAGAACAGGAATCCGTCCCCTGGCCCTGGAAGTTGGCAGATTTCAAAATATCCATGAAGACAGCAGGTTGTGTGAATTATGTGATTTAGGAATAGATGAGAATGAATCTCATTTTCTTTTGTATTGTCCTTGTTGTGATGAGTTAAGAGAATCCCTTTAATTTTAATGCTTATAAGTTGGCTGCCTTTGTTTCCGAAATTTGGAAAAAAAACGTCAGGATGGTTTATGTGGATGGTTGTTGCTGCTCTGGTTTCTGGTGTCTTTTTTTTTTTTGTAAATGATGGTGTCCATCAATGGTAAGCCCATTTTGACTGGGCATGGCATTCATGCATGACACAACAATAATACAATTAATTCATTGTAGGGTTGACTATTGGTGCTTTCACAAATATTTTAGATTATTGATAAATAATCATCAGTAATGTGGATTTAATGACTACATGTGTAAACACAAATAATAGAACAGCTAGAACAGTTTGGTGAGGTCAGAAAATCACATCACTTTACTGTAATGCAGCCTTTAAAACCAGGAAAACACAACACTTATGTTACGATATCCAAAATCCAAGATGATATCTAGTCTAATTTCCCAACATCGATATAATATCGATATATTGCCCAGCCCTATAAATTGTATAAGCAGTTCCTTGGACTCTTATGCCAGCTGTATTTATGAATAAAGACACGTGTGGCAAAACACTTTACTTACAGCATGTAAACAACCAACGTAACATTCTGTCATTTAATGCTTGTGCAGGATATCATAAAACTGAAAGTAAAATGACATGATCAAACTGATGTAAAAATGTATGTGTGGATTGACTGAGATGCAGTGGCGAGTCCCTCGTCCTCACAGAGATCATTACCTCCGATGGTAAAATGAGTTTTCAAATCCCTCAGTGGTGCAGCCTGTAAAAGAACAAAAGAAAGTCTTCATCCTTGCTATCATAACAAAAAATAAATAAAAAAAATAGATTAAAACAAGATATATTTTTAACTCAGTTATATAATATCTTGGTGGAAGCACTCTGAAGTCTGGGCTGAGCTTCATAAACAACACATTTATAACAAAAAGCCTGCAACAAACACTGGGGACGTGGAGTTTTGTAAACCATGGGCATTTACCAGGTCTGACAAAATGATGCTGTGGAGTTGCGTTATGGGAAGGACCCAGCTGTTTTGGAGCTCAGTCTAGGGAGTAAAGGTCAAGATATCTCAACCGCCGCTGTGCTGAATCAATTTGGACCATTATTTTTTAGTCTGTCTTTTCAAGTCCCTGTGCAATAGTTGCACTGCAGTACCCATTTAAAGGAGACCTATTATGCTTTTCCTTATTTTCTGTCATGTACATG
Source organism: Heterobranchus longifilis (assembly GCA_028570985.1). NCBI lineage: Eukaryota > Metazoa > Chordata > Actinopteri > Siluriformes > Clariidae > Heterobranchus > Heterobranchus longifilis. The sequence goes on along the minus strand of JAOVVB010154552.1, from coordinate 4,970 downwards.
ACATTATAATGTCGGATGTTTAAATTAAATGTGGCCAAAGTTCCAAAACGTCATGTAAAATAATATATTCTGTTTCTAACAGTGTTTTTCTACTTTGGCTACAAGCTGACGTCGACTTGTGATGGATGTCTTTCTATGGTCATCTGTGTTTACATTACACACACTGCTACATGCAGCTACATGCAAATGTCAGGGAAAGCTGTAATCTTGGTTGCCGATGTTGTTAATTTTTCTTCAATTTCAGATCACATTCCCGCTGGAACAAACCCAGTTGTGAAGTGCCATTACAGTCGTAGAGTGTTGAAGGGACGACATATTTTTGTAGGCCAAATTTTAGGCTATAAACTTTAGAGCCACCGTCACCTTACTAAGCTGATGATGACGTTTAATGTCCCCGACAACCTCTGTTAGCAACCGCCTTTTTAAAGGTGCATAAAAGCTTCAAAATTCATGAGTGGGGTATTTACTGACATATTTTATGTTGTGGAACAAAATGTGAAAATCTCTTAAGCTTGTGTTAACCACAGACCAAAAACCCATTCAAAAACTCATCCACACTGAGGTGAGGGAACCAGAAGTGCAAAAATGTTAACTCATTTCCGGGTTTTAGGACTTTAGGACTTTAAACCTGTTTTTCATTACATTAGTGATTGTGTCAGCGGCTGCCCGGGCGCGTCCACAAAACTGCAGGCGAGTTGTCCGTCCTCCTGCTTATGTAGATGAGAGCCTTCTTCTTTTCTTCATATTTTTAATTTATTTTGTAATCAGGGTCCTACCAGACCTGCTTTGAGGAGGAGAGAGCAGCAGAGACGCTGTAGTCCAGCCGCTGACTGCTGAAAAGTGAAACAAAGTTTAAACAAGGACTCAGGAGAGATCATGCAGACCTGCGTTTGATAAATAAATAAAGGTCTATCTATCTGAGTATAGCGGCGAGGAAATACGGCTCATGGAGGAACTATACACAAAGGTTTTGCACCATATGGACCGAGGCGTGCTGGATCAATTAATCCATTTGAAAAAAGAAAAACAACCAGAAGCCAGCGGGACAGATGACCATGCAGTGAGTGCATTATTATCCATGCTGTAGCGTTTCTGGTTTACCTGATAAGTAACGTATAGTTCAGGAGATGTTGTCTGTTCCTCGTCGTGTTTTGTGCTCAAATGAATTGATGAAACATCCGTGGGTTTCCTCTCTGCCTCGCCTCCTATAAGTTCTGGTCATCACATTTCGTCTGTAATAGTCAGTTGTGAAATGTATTTGGGATAATTTCCTGCTGTGAGACATCGTTTGCAGCGCTCTTCCTCCTTGTCTGTAAAACAGTAATACCTGATGCCAGATTCCTCTCGCTCTCCTTGCACGCCGGTACGATGCAGCTGGTCACCATGACGATGTGTTTTTTGTTTGTAAGTATAGTAAAACTCGTCTTTCTGAGTTACCTGGTAACAACCACGCCCTGGGTGCTGGGCTCGGGGGTGCCTGTCGAAAGGAGGGGCGCAAAGCACCCTGGGAGTTGTAGGAAACTGAAGCACGATGGGAGCAAATCCATCCTTTCTCCCCAATTTTCTCTGGCACTGTGGCACCAATTTCAAATAACATTGTTTTGTCCGACTGCAGACGGCATCAGCTTTGACTGACAGACTTTTCCAGCAGTGAAATGCTTCTTTAAGAGAATCGCTCTGGATAAAAGATGGATAGAGATAATCACAAATTGACTGTTGCTAATTAAGCCTCAACTCTTCGACAGCATTCTTGTGACCTTAGTCTACATTTTTCTACAGGCTTCATTCCCTGGTTAACTGTCGTTCCAGAGCTTTGGATGTTTGTGTTAATACGTAGCCTGAATTAACTTGTCTGTATTGTCCCTCGCTGTTTGGTGCCTTGATTAAAAACCACAGGCTGAAATGACAAAAATGTGATGTGACTGCCAGACAATCTCCAAGTGCCAAACTGGTTGAAGGTCATCACAAATTATGTGTTCATTTTCTTTTCTTCTGAAACTGATATCTGCTCTTTGAAAAACAAATGAGCAAGTAAACTCATTTAGCCTCTTAGTCATTGGCAGGGTGTCACGTGAGCCCAGATCAGCACTGTGCTGCTTCCCTCTCAGCCTGCCTGACAGAGGAGAAATACTGCGGTGCAGCTTCAAAAGACCCATTTTTATATTTTAAAAAACAAAAGAGAGAGCTGTATGTGAGAACACAGATGTCTGAATCAGCTGGACCAGACTCTGCCCTGCCAGCTCCCTAATATGAAGTGCATGTAAGGTCCGACTGAGTCCATTTGTGAATTCACAGCAAGATTACTTTTCTATCCTGCGGCTGGCACGAAACCGGAAGAAAACAAACATTCGAGGGTGAAGAGAAAGGATCATTTACATGAAGACGCCAACGGAAATGTCTAACTTGAGAATATGTCAAGGCTCGTCAGTTTACTCAATGATAGAAAAGTCGTCCCTGAAAGAAAAAGGTTGGGAAACACTGTTGGAGACGGCAGTGGTCTGTGAGCTCATTAAATACATTGATAGAAAAACATGTCTACATCTATTGAATCGTGTATTAAATACATCGCCATTACATTCTGCCATTTAAAAAAAAATGCAGAAATACGGACGAAATGCAGAGTACAGACAGAAGGCTCCTTCCGTATCTAACGTTGAGCATAAATGAGCCTTAATAACATACAAAGTCATACCTGACTTTGTGTAATATACTGGTTGATTGTGCAATATTTCTGTGGAATTGTTTGTTGTGCAAATATGTCTTGGGTTTTACTTGTGCAGTTTGCTTCAGTATTCTGTGTGATATGGGCTAGTTTATTTTCAAAGTTCTTCTTAGCGTAGAGTATCTGTATACCATAGTGTAAATCTGCATTGGTTGTATTTTATAGTTTTTTAACTTTTATACGTTTTATGTAACTTTATACACTTTTATCTGTTGTCTTGTCTCTGAGTTTGAGAGCTGCTACCTCAATTTCATTGTGCAAGGATAAAGAATTTCTGATTTCTGATTTCTGATGGTGAGAGAAAGAAATACACAGGAAGTCCAGTTTGAAGGCTTATCAAACATAAAGACACAGTGGGAGTTCATACTCTTTGAGGGAGGATTGTACAGCTCTGTTGTGTAGACAACAACAACAACAACTTTCCTCTCAGCCTTGGCGTTTGTGAGGTAAACATGATTGGCCAACAGGGTGGCGTGCTTGCTGACAGCAGAGTCTACTGCAGCAAAGGTTGAGTCAGGATCTTTTTTTGTTTTGTTTTTCTGCCGGAGCTCTCTGCCACGACACCCCCACTATGACTGGGCTGTGGTGCTTATTGTCAGTCTCAACATGGCCTCGGAGAGACTTTTAAAACTTAAATCCTTGTCTGTCCAGCAACAGCCACGACGTCTCCCTTTAAAAGGCAATGAATAAGGCCCCATCTGCTCAGTCACTAAGCTAAACGCCTACAATGTATGTTGGAGGTGAAAATAAATTCCTTTTTCCCAGCCCTCTGACCCTGATGGGATTCACACTTTTGCTTGATCAACATTTCACACACACTGCTGTACGACTTTCTGAAAAAGGGTTATTTGTTTGTCAGCGGGAAATGGGAAATGTCGTGCGATGAAAAGCCGCAGCAAACTAACAACCCTCTCTCGTGGCACAGACCGAATCAAACACCGAGTGCTCTTCGCCACATGCACTAATCTCAGCAATTTTTTGCTGCCATTGGAAACATCGGCCTCCATTCAGTCTGTGCAGCCGAGGTTTTATTCTTGCCTTTACCTTTTTTTCCCACTCCTCTGATCCACTCACCCGCATCATCCATCCAACAACCTCTTTTTTTTTATTTTCTTACAATGGCTCTCATTCTCGCACTCTGCCCCTTCATTTCTTGGTTTGTATGGCTCCCATCTTGCTCACTGCTGCTCAGTTTTTTTAACACATGTACCTCTCCATCCCCACCCTGCTGGCTTGTTTGCCTTGTTTTCTTTTCAACACTTGACCTGAACCTTGGAAGATGATTAGAGAGTAGGAAGTGTTTGCAGCGAGTCCTCCAAACCCAAGTGTTTGGTACCTCGTACTCAGGGAAATAGTCAGAAACAGTCAAATAATAACATATTGTAGTGTGGATAATACTTCTCCCCGGGCCTCAAATCAACACATACACAAAGTCTGTGCTACTTTTGATTTTTTTTTTTTTTTTAAATGGACAATTATAGCATTCAATTGTCTGTTTGCGAAATAAAATCCCTCCACTAAACAGCAACTGTCCAGTCTTAGTTTAACAACCAGAGGTTTGCATGGGCCTGTAGTCAGAGCAATATCCAGGATATACAGTGGTGTCATTGTTGTTACCCTCCCTAAAACCTAATGCCTACAGTAGTAACCAGTGTTCGCAATACACCGTGGCTCAAAATCAAGGTCATTGGAAGTTTTTGAAAATGTACATGAATAGGTCATTGGTTGAGTTTCTATATTTTGTGCAAGAATATAAATTGAAGTTCTTTTGGTATTTTTTTTACTTGACCTTCATAAATAGGCTCATGCACCAGCTGCCTCGAGAAAGTGCGACGGTCACGTGCATGATGATGATGATGATGATGATGATGCAGGTTAATCAGCAGACCTTCATGCCTGGAAAACGTAAACACACGTTCAAGCCTCTCTCTCTTTTTAATTGTTGTCTGTGAGCTTCTGTAAAGCTGCTTGTTCTTATTATGAAACTCTGTGTTGTAATTCATCTTGAGCCGTGTCTCAAACTATGCCGTGTCGGGTCCTTGAAGCTAAGTGAATTGGGCCTGGAAAGTCTTTAAAATGTCCTTGAATTTAATGTTAAAGAAGGTGTGAACTCTGTTTACAAAAGCACCAAAGTAGTAGTAGTAGTAGTAGTAGTAGTATTTGGAGGGACCCTGACTCATCTGCAGTTTAATCAGCAGCTTTGTCTATTTTTTCCATTAATTGTCTATTAATGAACAGGTATATAAAC
>JAOVVB010154511.1:0-11747 GCA_028570985.1 Heterobranchus longifilis | reverse complement strand
TATTGTGAAAGGTAAGAAGGAAGGAGTGGATCTGCTATGTGCTGCCTTTAGATTGAAAGGAGTAATAAAGTTTTCCGAACTGGTTCGGACCATAGACTGTAAACAGGAGCCTCTGTGTTGTTGTTTTATATTGTTGCCCCCTGACCAGGGGCAAGTTGATCCACAGGAGCACTTTTTGGGGGGGGAAGTCATATTTTCAAGGCCCTTTGTCTCAGATGCATTCTTATAATTTCAATTGATAGGAGACATCCTGAAATAATAATAGATGTTTTCATTGTACTTCTGTCTTATTTCTTCTTGCCTCGAGGACAACATAAGTAAAAACTGGCTCACCTGAGCCCACTCTCCCCTACAGGAGGCTACCTCCCCTGCACTTTGAGTGACTACTGACTGAGTGTATAACTTCAAACATCCCGTCCAGCAGACACTGAGGTTGAGGGGGTTGAGGACACAGCAGACTGAATAGTACAAAGCCACATGAGGAAAAGGCTTGAAGACACGTTACCCAACTGACAGAGTGAGCAAAAGGAAGAGCAGCGAGGAAGAAGAGCGGGGGCGGTTGAAAGAGTTACTCACGATATTCTACAGTCGTGGTTTGGAAAGCCGCCACATAGAGGAGAGGAAGAAGAGAGGACAAAATGAAACAGAAGTCAGCAACAGGGCCAGTCAGATATTCCACTCACATACATATCAGAGACTGTGCTATGTTCCACAGAGGATATAAAAACTTACCTCTAGTGCAAAGACTATAAACTCTAAATATCAGCAAGGACTGAATCCTCGTCCGTCCATGCACATCGGATACCAATGGTGGAAAGAAGTGAGGAACAGTACAAGACCATACACTGTAAAAAATAGTGGACGGAGCTTCTGGGACTGAAAAGTGACAGTCCCAGGGACGACGTCTTTTTGTAGGACATCCCGGAAGTCAGCGTCGCCATGGTTACCTCGTCAAAAAGCCTATGGGATTTTTTCATTACATTTTGGATGATTGCAGAAAATAATGTGTGTGGAGAACACAAGTTTCTGATCCTTCCAGGTTTTGTCTTTAAGATAATCTCTCCATATGAACACCACTTTTATGATTTTAGAAGATACAATCTGCAGAAGTAAGAAACGTTAAATATAAACTATAAAGAAAGTGCATCCAGAAGTGCCTTAAACTTGCAGTCTTTGCCATGTCCAGCAGGGGGCGACTCCCCTGGTTGCAAAAAGACTTCTTCTCCTTCTCACTTGATTTATTATCTCAGTAAACAGTTTCATAATGAGTTTACTTTCAAGTCTTCTTCAATACAGCATGATGTTCATTTTGTAAATTATGTTTCCATTAAGAAGAAAATAGACGATAATGCAGGGGATGCTTTGGGGCGTGGCTACCGTGCAATTCACAGGTTGCTGTGTTGGCGAGAAGCTAGAGGCCTCACAATGCTAACCATGCTAACCATGCTAACCCTGTGTGCATTTAAATAGACGCAAACTTGTTTTGGGTGTTGTCTGTGGTTTCGTCTTATGACTTTGACCCTTTCACAGTGTGTTTTCACTTCAGAGAAGTTGGAACTTTTTTGTCGCCTAAAGATGTCTTGTTCAGCATTCGGTTGCACCGAGACCAAGCTAACTAGCTAGCACTAGTGTTAGCTGCTAACTTAAGGGAACGTTTGCAGATTTGTCAGTGCAGCGAACAGTGTGAGCGTCCGGAGCTCCCCACATCCCTTGCCGTTAAAAATCCACCTGATGACTCTCATTGAAAATCTGCAAACTTTCTCTCTTTAGCATTTAGCTTAGCCGACGCCACTGAAACGATAGCGGCATTGATGTAGCCACGCCATTCTCACCAGCGCCGCTGTCTTGTCCAAATATGGTCACATCCAGTTTCAAAAGCCAAAGATGGCGACGGCCAGAATGCCAAACTCGCGTCTTCAAAACAGTAGTCTAAAAAACCAACGGGTGACGTCGCGGTGGCTACGTCCATTATGATTTACAGTCTGTGTACAAGACAGATGATGATAATACACATACCTACCTGACCTGATCACATCAAAATGTCTCAGGTCTGCCTATAGACAAATTGTTTGATCGATTCTGCAGTAAATGTTTAACCCTCTGAAAACAGACCTCCCGCGGCCGGCCCCAGGGGGACGTGGTTTACATGATCCTGTTTAAATGGATCTAAAATAAGAACCATTATATCTAGAACATTAATTATTTTTGCTATAGAAACCTAAAGCTTCTGTCTTTTATGTCATCACGTTGTCCACTTGTGATAACGTCATTATACATTACATTACATGCGTCCAAAATAGGCTGACATGTGGTGGGTGGAGCCAGTGTATTGGAGACTGTTGGGGGGAGATTGTTGTTTACATGATTCTGTTCAAATTGATCTAAAATAAAAACCATAACAACTAAAGAATTCATACTTTTTGCCATAAAAAGCTAAAAGGCTTCTGTCTTTAGACCCAGAATTGACATAGTTCAAACAACGTATGGAGCAGAGCCAGACCAATATATCAGTCAGCCGATATTATCGGCCAATATTGGTTTATCACAGACATATCGGTATCTATCGGTATCAGCGTACATGTTTTCCGATGTGCGCTGATATGAAAACTCCTAATCTCAGAATTTTAATACTTAATATATAGTGTTGTTAAAAATAGTTAAATAAATAGACTCTATGATTGGCATTGGGATTGGTATCGGCCAATACTGCTCCCATCATTTGGTGATCAGAGCACCCTTAACTGTATGTATAATGTATAATAATGTTAAATAGTCTTTAATAAAGTTATTTGTTTAAGAAAACAGCCTCCTGAGTATCTTTGCATCATCATATCGGTGCAAAATTGATGCACAATCCACATAGAAAAGGTCTATTTTCATTCCAGCTCAAAAATTTCGGATGCCATATTGGTAATTGGTGAGTTTTTCCCCTGTAAAATTGGTATTGGTCACAAAAATCCCATATCGGTCGGGCCCTATTATGTGTTATGTGTTATATTCTGAAATCTTTTGGATCAATATGTTTTGTGTGTTTAAAACATGTCAGATTTTTGTAACACAACTTAAATACTTTAATCAATTATTATGGTTTATTGACTCACATAATCTTTTAGCAGAGTTTGTACAGATTTTAGGGATATGAAGCATTTGAAGATTCTCCAAGAAATGACATTCACAATAAATAAACAAATCACAATAAATAAACAAAACACCAATGTAGGCACTGGCGGACCATTTTTATTGCAGAGTTCAAAGGGTTAATAAATAAAGTGAAACAAACCCATCATATTGAAGGTGAAAGACACTGATTGGCCAGTCATTTCAATCAGTGTCAGTATCTGTGTGACCCGAATATGGACACGGAAAGAGATGGAGACGAGAGGAGAGGCGCTGACACGCAGAGAGAGAAGAGAGGAGGCGTGGGAGAGACGAGAGAAAGATCATGGTGGGTGAGCTTTGTCTGTTTGAGGGTCATAATTATCAGATCTGTGTGATAGGTGATAATTAACTAGTCACTAGGAGCGGAGGGTACTCCTGTGCGTCATTTATTTTTATCACTAATACTGTGAACAGCCAAAAAAAACCTTTAGGAATAAAATGTAATATAAATCAGGCTGTGAATGATATACGGCCTATGTAAAAAAAAAATATATATATATATATATAGATGGGAACAGTAGTGGACTCAGTCTGTCTGAGGGCCAGGGGTGAAAAAAATAAAAAGGGCACCAGCATGCAGAAAGTGGGAAAATTTCATGGTGATATCTATTAGTTAAACATTTTTGCATAAGATGCCTGGACTATAAAATCTGTACAACCTCAGCTAAAAGCTTATGTAAGTCAATAAACCATATTAACTGAAAAAAGTACTGAAATTGCATCAGAAATATTGATCCAAAATATGTCTAAATGTAGAAACATGAACAAAATATTTCTTCTTCGTGTAAACGTAAAGTAAAGGTGGACTAAGATCGCTTCATGTGCTGGTGAAAGTGAGAAGTGTGTGAATGCTCATTAAGACTCAGCAGATCATTAGAGGTGTCAGTTAAAAGGCTGAGCGGTGGGACACGTGATGTACAGAGAGGTTTCGTACTCACGCCTGCATGGTGGTGGTGGCTGTCTGAAAGCTGAACAGATTCTCTTTGGGGAACCAGCTGTTAGGATTGTCCTCTGCAGACAGAAACAAAATATCAGTCAGCAGAGCGTAGAGCTGGGCAATATGACGATATATATCCTCATAACTGTATAGAAATCTCTATCAGATCCATGTTTCTATATCATTTCTATAGAGATGTCAAAATAAAACAGCGGCCGAACTGCAGTACGGCAATATTTATGTCATTTATACAATGCTTTACGTTACGGAACATTAAACGAAACTATTTTCTGTAAACATTACGATTATCTTCTTGTCCCTGGAGGCCACCGTAGTTTGTGCATTTCTCCGAACAGGAGGGGTGAGCGGGATAATGTTTCAATCAGTTTCATTCCAGAACCTCACCACTAAAAACTACATACTGTACCTTTAAAACTACATACTGTACCTTTAAAACTACATACTGTACCTTTAAAACTACACACTGTACCTTTAAGGATTGCCACTTTAAGTTTCACAGTATGGTTCTATTATATTATTTATTTTGTAATGTGTAGGTATGTGGATCTTTTATGTTGAAATAAATACATGTATAAAGTAGTATGGACATAATAGATATTCAGATAGCTTTGTGTTTTATTAGAGGGAATAATCTAACGTCAGTTTTGACAGCCCGTGTGTTTTTCAGCAGTATGTGGTGCAGTTTTTCCCCTCAGGGGGACCACTGTGGGACTGTGTTTCCTGAAGATACGGTTCCAGTCCAGTCGTGCATGTTAGGAGACGTCTGTAATAATGTGACGCTCCGTTACCACTGCCACGCCAGGGACACGCTGAGACACGCTGAGACACGGAGACACGGAGACACTGAGACACGGAGACACGGAGACACGGAGACACTGAGACACAGAGACACTGAGACACTGAGACACAGAGACACTGAGACACTGAGACACAGAGACACTGAGACACAGAGACACTGAGACACTGAGACACTGAGACACAGAGACACTGAGAGACACAGAGACACAGAGACACTGAGACACAGAGACACAGAGACACTGAGACACTGAGACACTGAGACACAGAGAGACACAGAGACACAGTGAGACACAGAGACACAGAGACACTGAGACACAGAGACACAGAGACACAGAGACACACAGACACAGAGAGACACAGAGACACAGAGACACACAGACACTGAGACACAGAGACACTGAGACACACAGAGACACAGAGACACTGAGACACAGAGACACAGAGACACTGAGACACAGAGACACAGAGACACTGAGACACTGAGACACAGAGACACTGAGACACAGAGACACTGAGACACAGAGACACAGAGACACTGAGACACAGAGACACAGAGACACTGAGACACAGAGACACGCTCTGGGTGGAGGGTGGAGGCTACTTATATTTTCAAACTGCAAGAGGTGCAATATTTTTTTTAATGTGTGTCAAAATACCAATTTAAAATTAAATATTGTCATAAATATCCCCGAAACTGGAGATTTTATTTTCACAAAGAGATGTAGTTATGCATCTGGGTTCACACGCACGCACACGATGCACGACGCACACACACACACACACACACACACACACACACACACACATTTCCCATGAACCTGGCCTGAACTTGATCCTGGACAAACAACGGGAGCAGGCATTACTTCCACTTAATTCTAAGTCGACACTTTGATAAGATTGCACTGAAACCAGTGAAACACACACACACACACACACACTCTTATCAGTTTGGTTGGTGTTGTTGCCTTAAATTTGAAGGAAGAGTTTTTCTGTTTCGTATGTACGGAAGACGATTCGAGCCACATGTGGAATTTTTATTAAATTTAAATGAAGTTTAAAGTCAGAATTCTTATTTATGACCAAATTCTGAAAAAAAAAAAAAAAAACACTCTGACACTCACTGAAACTCAGAATTCAATTAAAATGTTCACGTGTCCCTGATTATCTTCTGTATGTACGGCAGTGCATTGCATTCACAAAAGAAAAAATAAATTAGACACCATATCTCATAATTATGAGAAACATTTTTTTTTGTGTGAAAGGTCTCCCTTTTGAAAATAAATTTTAAAAAATTGGTGTAAAGACAAAAAAAGGTGTAAGACAACTTTTAAACATATATATACAGCTGGCCTATATTTCATTCATTTCTGTGAAGAAAACTAAATGAAATTGTTATTTTAAAGTTTGGATAATTATTCAACATATAAACACTGTTAACCACTGTATGTATGATTATACATTCAAAAAATTCATCCAAATGGAAAACATAAAAAGGTCAGTCCAGCTTTAAGATGACTCATGGATAAAAAAAAATAATATAAAATAGAGAGTTAGGTGAGAAGATTTACCACTTTCATATTTTTTCTTTTGTTAAGCTGGAGGCAGGAGACAGTTAGCTTAGCTTAGCATAAAGACTGAAACAGCTACAGCTAGCACACAGGTAACATCCTCTGCCTGTTTTAGGAAGATTTTGTTTTACATTTGAACATTGTTCAAATAACATATTCCTCATACAAATTAAAATTGTAATTCATAAGCAATAAGCAACTCAAATAAATACACTCAGGGGTTTTGCTGCTACAGCCACATGTGATCTCGTATAACCGTTAGCTTGTTTTGGCTAATGTTAGCAAACTTCTGTCCCATTCTTGTAAACAAGATACCTCAGGAACACCTGGTGGGAAGTTATTCAAATTTGGAACAAATGTCCACTTGGACTCCAGGATGCAGTGTTTAGATTTTGGTTGTCAAGGGTCAAAGGTCAAGGTCACTGTGACTTCACAAAATGAGTTTATGGCCATAACTCAAGAATTCCTATGCTAATTATGACACAATTTCACAGAAATGTCTAATAGGACACAATGATGAAGTGATAGCATTTTATAACCAAAAGATCACAGGTCAGCTCCACTGTGACATCAGAATGTTCTGCAAAGTAGTAACTTTTGGTCTCTTTGTGGTTATTTTGTATCTATTTTTAGTCGTTTATGGCGATAACTCAAGGATTCCTATGGAAATGATGACAACATTTCACAGAAATGTCTAATAGGATAAGATTTACGACATTTTATACCCAAAAGGTCAAAGGTCAACTCCATTGTGACATCCATCAGAAGAGGAGACATTTGGTCAGATACTGAATTGGTGACACTAATCTTGAAACTGCGCTGATTGTTTAGATCTTCTGTGCTGCCGGGTTGAACATGTGTGTGTGACTAACCACAGTGTACGTGACACCTGTATATTACTGCAACTCTAATCAGGACATAACCTGCCCACGTGTTTTATTTTTTCGTGAATGCAATGCACTTCACACTTTGTGGAGGAAAAACATAAAAAGGTCAGTCCAGTTTTAAGATGACTCATGGAGTTACCTGGAATGTGTTTATTAACTTTCATGCCAGGTAGTATCAGTGTGTCTTATCACACTCTTGGAGTACAACTCTTGTATTTTTTTTTCCTCAAACAATCTCCTGCAGACTATTTTTACTGGTGAAGTGTGCGGCGGCGGCACGCTGCAGCCGACCTTCAGCAGCGTTTCCCATCCTGAAAAGTTACTTCATAACAATGAGCTGCCCCGTCCTGTCCTGTCTGTCCTGTCTGTCCTGTCCACATCCTCCCTATCCTGCACATCGCTACAATATCTTCCCAATGCTCTTCGGGGGCGGAAAGTCTCCGCTGAAAGTTGCAGGTCACAGATATCAGTCAGAACAATGGTCAAGGATAAGGCAGGCGTCCAGCCGTTGTGCGAAACAGGGACTTCATCATAATTGCTGTTAATAATTACAGTCGTGGTGATAAGCGGCAGAGGTGGCATTTATTGATGGCAAAGCCGTCTGCGGTCCCAGTAGATCTCCAGGAGCAGGAGGAGGAAGACGAGAGAGAGAGCAGAGTTTGGACTGGAGACAGATTAGGACACGGACAGGTACGTGCAACAAGTTGCTGTGTTTCACACCAGGGCCTGAAAGTTGCTGGAGAGAGAAAATGTTGCTTTTTTGGGGAAAAAAAGCTTTTGGATGTGAAATCAGAGGATCGTCAGCTGGAATTCCACAGATGTTTTGTGTGCTTGATGTATTTTGGGCTCCAATCACGGACGGATGATGAGACAACGGGCCCCTGGGCACAGACATGTCAGAGGCCCCCCACCAGGTCTACATACACCAAACCCAAACTTACAGAGTCTATTTTCAGTCATTTTCCATCTCTTTGTAGTAACGTTTGGTCTCTTTGTGGTCATTTTACGTCTCCTTGTTGTTGTTTTGCATCTATTTTTAGTAGTTTTGCGTCTCTGTAGTAACTTTTAGTCTGTTTGTTGTAATTTTGCGTCTCCTTATAGTCGTTTTGCATCTATTTGTAGTTGTTTTGTGTCTCTTTGTAGTAACTTTTGATCTCTTTGTGGTCATTTAGCATCTCCTTATAACTTTTTGACTGTTTGTGGTTATTTTACCTCTCCTTGTAGTCGTTTTGCATCTATTTTTATCGTTTAGCGTCTCATTGTAGTAACTTTTGGTCTCTTTGTGGTCATTTTGCGTCTCATTGATGGTTTATGTTATGTGGTCATTGTTTGTGTATCTTTAATAATAATAATAATAATACATGGGACTTATATAGCGCTTTGTGGTCGTTTTATGTCTATTTTTAGTCCACTTCTTTGTGGTCATTTAGTAGTCGATTTGCATCTTTTTGTGGTGGGTTTGCATTTATTTCTAGTAGTTTTGTGTCTCTTTGTGGTTGTTTAGCATCGCTGTAGTCATGTTGTGTTGTCTGTAGTCATGTTGTGTTGTCTGTAGTCATGTTGTGTTGTTTGTAGTCATGTTGTGTTGTTTGTTGTCAACATTTGGTCTCTGTGGTCATTTGACGTCTCCTTGTAGTCCGGGGCCCCTGACCCTTCGGGCCCCTGGGCTGTAGGCCTGTTCAGTAATTGATCTTGAAAAAGTCTGGGAGACATTTCAGTGTTAAAATTCAAAACCAGCCTGTGGTGTTGTTGTTTGTGGAGCTGAAATGGAGGCGGACAGCCGGTCAGTCCAGGTCCTGAGCTGGCTCCTGTGCTCTGCCTGGATTTGAGAGTCTGGACCTTTGTTGTCGGCTCTTAATGCTGTTTGATAAGTGCTGTTCAAAGGCAGGACCGGACCCTGTTCCTAACCTGATTACTGGATCTCAGAGCCACATAGAGAGGAAGCAGCGGTCCTCCGGGCAGCAGAGGCGACATGATGAGACCGGGAGCTCAGGAGTACGTGGTGTCCAGACCGCTGTACTCGGAGGAGTCCTTCGAAGAGGACCACGAGAAGGTCTACAGGCACCGCAAGACCATGCTGGACCACGTCAAGCACTACTTCACGTAAGAAACACGCAATGCTTTGTTTTTGACTTGTCGTCGCTGCACAATTAACCCTTTCAGTCTGTCGAGGTAATTATGATGGCTGATGTCATCATTTATAAAGTAAAGTCAAACGTTTTGCTCCAATACTTGATATTCGATACAATACTCGTATAAAAACTGATACTCTGCATTTCCATTGAACATCTGATTGTAGATCTGCTTTTTTTCAGTACTTTTGATGCTGTTAAATGTGGATATAAATGTAAATGTGGATGGTAATGTTTTAAACATGTGGTATTGAAAAAGATACTTCTGACAACCGTAGTTACTTATGGATGTAATTATAGTGAAAATAAATGACTCCCCTTTGTGCTGAGAACTCTGAGAGCTATATATTGTCTATTAGGTATTTAAAATAAATACACATGTACTTTGTCATAGTAGCAGTATCTTTATCAAGCAGCTTGATGAAGTGTGATGGACGTCATTCTACTGTTTGACTGACTGATATAGAGAATACTTGGATACACACACACACACACACACACACACACACATATATATATATGTGTGTGTGTGTGTGTGTGTATAAAGTCAAAATACAATGCAACTGTTTTCATCAGGAGAATATACCTCGAGCTTCACACACAAGAGCTGCACAATATATCATTTTTTATCATCATCACAATATCAACTTTTGCAATAAACACATCGCAAAAAACTGTATTACATCACAAAAGACCGGGAAAGACCGCAATGTATCATGAAAGACCTGAGTCAGTAGAAACAGAGTATCTGTAGAAAACTGCTCTTTAAAATCAAACTATCATTGTGTTTTTTTAAATGGTGTCTTTTGTGTTCAGGTCAGTTTGAAATAACTTCCTGTCAGTTTTTTAATTCAACAACAACGTGTTGTATTTGATCAGAATACTGAAAGCAGCAGAAACTGATAAACTGTTTATTTATCACAATATTCAACAACGTTATCACATATTTTCCTCGGATCCTGCAGCCGTAGTTGCATCCATGACGTTACTGATGTGTCTAACATCGTGTGCGTACCTCTGCAGGTGTGACGCCAAACGAGCCAAGAACGCAGCGCTGTCTCTCCTGCCCGTCATCGGCTGGATGAAAATCTACCGAATCAAAGAGTGGCTGCTCAGCGACATCGTGTCTGGTGTCAGCACCGGCCTGGTCGCTGTCCTGCAAGGTCAGAGTTCACAACTCCACTTAAAGTATCTGAGAGTAAAGTGACCATTTAAATGCCTCTATTCTATATTTCCTCACATCACGGGCAAACATGGAAAACAGCAGGTACAAATCAGACCAGGCAGGGGGACATATACAGAAAAATATAAAGTAAACACTCGTAAATGTGTAGTTTTTAAAGTTACACTGCAAGAAAATCTGTGTTTCTAGACCAGAAAACTCAATATAAAAGTAATATTCTACCAAAACATTAAACAGTTTAACATTTGACATTACAGAAGTTTATTGCCCACATATTACAAAAAGTATTTCTGTATCGGCTCTTAAATTTAATTTAAATGAATTCAGTAATTTTAAACTCTAATACGGTGCATGCCCATTTAATATAAATTCATAATGTTATGATTATGTGTGTAAATCTGAGTCTATTATTAAGATGTAACAAACAGTACAGGAATGGTACAATATTGGTTTCTGTGCAAAGAGGTTAAAACAGAGATAATTCCACGACATTTCAAAATAAAAGTGTTCAAAAAATAAAATAAAAGCCTGGGTACATATACTGACATATCTTTAAAATTAACTGCAGCATTAAACAATACCTCACACATGAGTTTATCTGATATCAGTTATCAACATGATCTCATGGGAAAGCACATTAATAACACAGGAATTTACAAAATTGCTCTGTAAAGAACTTGTGGCGTAATTTCATCTGCAGAAGAGTGTGACGTCACACGCCCTCTGTGTGTTGTTCTCAGCCTCTTTGTTTACATGACGGTCCGGCCACGCATGCATGTTAGTGCATGTGAATCTCTGAGCATGCATGTTAGTGCATGTGAATCTCTGAGCATGCATGTTAGTGCATGTTAGTGCATGTGAATCTCTAAGCGTGCATGTTAGTGCATGTTAGTGCATGTGAATCTCCGCCTCCTCCCTTCCCTCAGAACCGCTGGCCCGCTCCCCGTTTATAAAATACCACAGCGAGTGGGGGGGGGGGCAGCGTGTATTTTGAAAGCGAGATGGCACAGAGCGCGACGCGGCCGGCGCACAAAACTTTGACCAAACTATGAAAGGAGGCGA
>JAOVVB010154510.1:0-25860 GCA_028570985.1 Heterobranchus longifilis | reverse complement strand
AAGCTACTGAATGTGTATCTCCAAGTTTACCCATGCCCCTCAGATGGTCCTTATAGTGCTCAGTTTTATTGTGATGATTTCAGTGTTTAATAATGCAATTGTTATAATTTGACTTGAGTATTGTGTGTGTGTGTGTGTGTGTGTGTGTATATATATATATATATATATAATGTTATATAATGTTGATTAACCCTTAATTGATCTAGAATTTAGAATTTAATTCTAAATGTGTTGTGAGGAATCCTTAATGATTAGGATAATCTGCAGAAAATCACCATTATTTGTACTAAAAAAAAAAAAAAGGCCAGACAGCCAACAAAGGTGTTTCTTTTAGGGCTGCCACAAATTATTATTTGAGTTATAGATGCTGAATTTGTGTATTCAATTTAATATAATAATATGACATATAATATAATTTAATCTATGTACTCTGTTTCCCAGAATTAGTATTTGATCTCTTCACATTCCTCATCAGAAGCTGTTCAACTTATATTGATATATAATGATGATCTTTTTTTATTTTTGTAATTGTTTCAGCACTACCATCATTATAAATGTTGCTGTCACATTATAAATGTTATAAAGTACTCCCAATTTTTAGAGTTGTATTATTTAATGTCCTATAGCCAATTAAGGGATACTTTTGGGAAGTCATGCACACAATGTAAAAATGCTGACAATGCTACTATGACTGTGACTACTTTAATACGTGGTCATCATTTTCTTTAGATTTCAGCCAACCCAGTTCCCATTCAGGGAATATAGAGAGGAGCCACACAATTCTTAATATTAATGTTGAGGCTATGCATAGAAGCTTCTAGAAAGATTTAGTCAAAATCTGGGAGAGTGATGTATCTCATCATTGTGTTACAGCATTTTAAAATAACACCAATTAGCTGAGAGAGGGAGTTTTGGTGGCTGGCTGTTTTCTCATGGAGAACTAACGCAATAATGAAAATCAGCAGAGTTCTAAGCCTCTTATATCTCCCTTTATTCTGAGTCCTCCTTCAGCCTTTAAATTGCCATCAGTTGACAAAGTAATCAACATTGTTTTAATTAAGTTGTCTAACTTGCCCAGATGCATTTTCCTCTCCCCATTGCCACTCTCCCACCACACACTGCCTCACATCACTTCCTCGCTCCTGCTTACACACTCGCTGTACACAAGTGGCTTCGAAAAGAACAAGTTGCTTTTAAATGAAACTTTGCAAATGGTCTCCCTCAATCTTATTGCAGTCATTAGGGTCGGGTGTCACAATGGATTTCGCACACCAGAAGTCACTGAATGATGACGAACATTCAATTGAAAATGGCAGATATGTGCTTTAAAAACAAGCGGCAGTTTGTCTTGTAAAATATTCGTCATTTTTTGAGTTTTGCTGTGATTAAAACATTTAGCAGATTGCTTACAGAAAAGCTGCTGTCACAGTCTTCAAACTACAAATTCTATATTTTTGAGAATTGTCCTCCACTTTGTACAAGCAGCAATTACGACCCATATTTACATTTCTTGTTAGGCGGCGCCCTCTAGTGGCTGCAAAGTAGTCATGTAACGTAATATTTAGAGCGAGAGACCATTTCGGACAGGCAGGAGGGGTGGTGGATGGGTCAAACAAACACAGGACTTTGACCCAGGAGACCGGTGTCTGTGTCCTGTTTGAAACTAAAAGTAAACGGGGAGTTATTTTAACGATAGGTAACAAACTGAACTACAGATAAATATTTGCATTCATTAATAACTCTGAGATTAGAAACTGTTTTTAACTGTTTAAGTTGTGTGATCGCTGTTATAGAGAATAATAAAGAACAGCTGTTATAGTAAATTCTGTGTAGGACATGGTCATTATTCAAAATCAAGTGTATTGTGGTATGTATCGTATCTTGGCATCTGTATCATGATACATATCGTATCATGAGGTTGTAGGCAATACGCAGCAAAGGAACATAACAAATATACTGTTTTTAACCCAAAACAAGATCTTTTTCTAACCCCTAACCAAGTAGTTTTGTTGCCGAAACATACCTAAGTAGTACTGTGACCATTGGGGCGCCCCGGTAGCTTACCGAGTAGAGCACGTACCATTAATGCTGAGCCCGGGTTCGAGTCTGGCCCAGGGCCCTTTGCTCTCTCTCCCCTTTCCTCTCTGTCACTAAATCTAAATAAGGCATACATTACCTAAAAAATGTGACTTTTACGTGTAGGTATGAGGACGGAAAATGCTCCTGTGGAATGTATTTCCTGCCTCCGCTAGGGGCGCTAATTTAGGAAATGCTTGGGTCGTATTAGAGGGTAGGAACAAACTATTTCTGTGGTCGTATGGTTTGGAGGACTTGTTGCTGCTGTCAGTCTTGAAACTACAAATTATATATTTACGGAACATCACGTTCCATTTCATCAGTTGTATCAATGTGTAAAATGTAGGACATAGGACAGTGAGAGATAAACTGATAAAAATGAATTCAAAGGCAACTAATTACCTCTTTTTGTTTTGGCTGAATTGCTGTCGCTGTCCATGGTGCTGAATTTTAGCTCCTGACTGCATGCCACAACTCAAAATCGGTTTTCTTGCTCTACTTTCTATCCAGAAAATAAAAATATGCACATAATATCATGGTCTATAACTCATAGCCTACAAGTTGCAATAAAAATTATAATCTATTATTCTCTAAACTATTATTTATGAGTCCCTTGTTTCAGCGAGGCTGCTATGCAGATGATGTTTTATGTATTAGTTTGGCCAGTTTTCTTCATTGGAGTTCTGCCAATGAATTAACTGATGATGTACATATTTTTGTGCCACCGAGTGAGGAATTATGATACAGTATGCAGGTATTTGATGTTATCTGTGCGTCTGTGAACACTTGAACTCGTGGCAGAATCTTTCATATTTACCACAGAACAGGGACTCCATTGGATTTCTGAGTGCCTTACTGAATACATTTCCATATTAGTTAGGAAAAGTGGCCGACACTTGTGGACTCCATGAGGCACTTCATGTAGTTTGTGTGTTGGTCACTTTAATTCACGTAGTAACGTGTCTTCCCAAATTCCCACCTCAGTGACTCAAATGTTGGCGAGTTGTCCTGATAAGGCTACGGGTGCTCGGTGCTGTTCACTGTCAAATTGGCTAGAGGGCCTTCTGATGCACTTCTCGTGCGCTGTACAGACACTTTGCTTAAGTCTAAAATCCTATAGACTTTTGTTGAGGGAATAACAGAAACTTCTTAACATTTTAATGATCAGGTGTCAGGGAAACAAACAAGCGGAGTAACATATATGTTGTATTAGGTGTACTCGAATCTTGTGGAGAAACAAAGTACATATTCAAGTGTTGACATTTTATTGTTAGGCGGCGCCCTCTATTGTTCGTAGATATTATCACAGAAGAAAGCAGGTAGTTGTAAGAAGTATTTAGAGCAAGAAACACGTTTAGGGCAGGCGGGAGGGGTGGTGGATGGGTCAGACAAACACAGGACTTTCACCCAGGAGACCTAGTTTGTGTTCCGTTTGAAAGTCAAATTAAACAGCGAGTTATTTTAACTTAACACGGCAACCAGAACTACGTGCACATGACGCGGATTAACAGAAGAGATTTAATGTATCAAATATACTGATTTTAAACCAAACCAAAACCTTTTTTCTAACAATATCAGGTATTATCAACAGTGCAGACCAAAATGCCTCTGGATAGAGTTACAACCAATCAGAGCAATGCACTGAGCGACAGGTTGGGATGTTGCTCGGTCTGTTTTGAAACGGGGAAGAAAATGGCGACCTGGTCACAAACTTTCAAAAATGACTCCCAAAAAGTGCACTAAAATGTGTTTCTGAAAACATTTTAGGCGAGAAATAGGCAATACAGTAACATAATCTTGATTTGTATTTGATCAGCGCTGCCTAGTTTGATACATTCCGTAACTACATTCTAACATGATGGTCCTCTGTCATTGTCTTTCTCACCTAAAATGTTTTCAGAAAGATATTACATTAGAACGCAGTAATTAGACAGAGTATGCGACCAGGTCGCCATTTTTTTTGCTGTCAGAAGGTGCTGATTGGATATACCATCCTCCTCAGTTTTGTTGCTCTGATTGGTTGTAGCGCTATACAGAGGTCTGCGCTGTTGGAAATCGAAAATCAATTGGGAGATACCAGACTAATTAGCATTTTGAGCGATGCCAGGTATTGGACTGTGGAAAAGGAGGACAAACTGGTGGAGTTGTGGAGTGAACAAGACAGTGTTGAGTCGGTGTTTAATTCAGCGTGTGTCTGATCCACCAACCGGCACTTCATTTCGTGAGAAATCTTCATTTTTGAAACGGTTTGTCTGTCATTTCCACAGTCTTCTCCCACTAAAATAACAGTTAACCAACGGAGGCTGGTAGTTGAGGCGACAAAATCCAAAATGTAAAGTTTGTACATAAATGCAGTTTATCTTTATGTATTATATTTATGCCGAATTGACAAGAATACTGTTGACATATGACATCTTTTATCTTGTGATTCTAGAATTATGCATTTCTGTGGACATGTAAGAAATTGTTAATATGTCATATTTCTTAAAGGCAGTTTGGAGAAATATTTTCCACCAGGAGCAGGATGGGAAGGATTCTAGTTGTAGTTTTGCAAATAGTGTGACCCTTTAGATGTGAGAGGATGTCACACTTTATTCTTTTAAAAGTCTTTTCAAAGTCTTAGTGTATGGTAGGCATAAGTTGCCGTGAGGGAACAGTATCGGAAAATAAGTTAAAATATGTTGTCAGTTGACTTCTTGCATGCAGATACATTCTGTATGAACATTTTGCGACTTTGCTATTGCGTTTATTAAAACTCATTATGTTGAGAAAAAACACATTAACAAAGAAAACATTCATCAGAGATTCATGCAACAGTTTTAGCCTAACCATAAAGAGAATTAATGATACATTTTTTTTTATCACCTTACATAAGGTTCAAACAGAATTTAGAGCTCCCACCATCTGCCTTTGATTGCTATTAACAGAGGTGCTGCCAACAAGAATGTACAAAATGATCTGCAAATAATATTGTAGGAATCTGGTTAGAAAAGGTGTCCCAGTCCAATTCCTCACTGGATTAACTGCCTGACTTTTAGATCTCTGTTCTGGATATCTCCCTAATGTTGAGATCAGGGAATTAAGATGATATGCCTCCTCCCACACAGCCCACATCACCATATAGAGAATTTCATTCAGAAGTCGAGTCAAATCCCTGACCCAGATTCTTCCGTTCCTATCGCTCCTCTCCATCCAAGTAATGCTCTGCGCGTGTGTGCATGTATGCAATTTCAATTATTTATAAGTTCAATCACATAACATTTGCTGCCGTATTGAAATGCCACCTAGGCACAAAGCGCCAGCTATTGAGCTGCACTCTGTAATGAGTTAATTGCATTTATTTTCCTTGGTTTTGACATTTCTTGTTCTGTGGCATGAGCAGTGCTTAGACTAATTATAGTAGCATTTAATGGGTATTTTTAAAAATATACAATGAAAGGAATTCAGCTTCTGTTGGGAAACAACTGAATATCCTTTTGATTATAGTGCGCTGCATAATAGTATAAGAAAATATTCAGAAATTCAGAAAAGTACATTTCTGAAATATTAATGCAGTACTTCATGTTAAGAGTGCTATTCTTTACTGCCATCTTTGATTGATGTTACATTCTAGCACTTTTTAGGAGAATGTTATAATTGCCCAATCATCTGTAAATCAATATATAGGCCTGTGTGTACAGTGGCATAACGGTAGTTACAACGGGCCCCAGTGCCCACTAGTTACTGTACTAGTAAAACACACACACACACACAATTAGGCTTATATATATATATATGTGTGTGTGTGTGTGTGTGTGTGTGTGTGTGTGTGTGTGTGTGTGTGTATAGTACATAGTTTATAGTTTATGTAGAATAAGCATATCATTTTGTGATACAGTAGATTGCTACTGACTACATTATGCAAAAAAAAAAGAAAAGAAAAGAAAACCATGATGGAGATGGGTTTGCCTTTTCAAGGGCATATACTAACAAATGGCATTGTTTTTAATTTAACGCAGGTTCTTCTTTGAACACAGGCGTATTTTCAAGGTTGCAATCTGAATGACTTGCAAGGGCCCGTTTTTCGCCCAACACATTGGGGCTCTCCATGGGCCCCAGTGCAACTGCACTGCCTGTACTGTCTATATTTAAGGTTCAAGGTTTCTTTATTAAGGGTACCTTTGTTGTGCAGACAGGAAATTCAGCATTCTGGTTAAGACAACAGCAAAGACAGATTCAGAGAACATTAAAACAAATGCATTAAGACAAGTACCAACATATAAAAATATTCCTGAGAAAGTTGAACGTGCCGGCTGCCAAAATGATCCGTGCAGGAAAAGCTCTACCGGAGCACATCCATCCGTGGTGTGTTTATGGTGTATCCGGTAATAGCGGTGTCACAGGTTTCCCCACCGTGGCATCCCTAGGATTGCTCCCCCCACCCCCCACCCCCAACCACCCACGTGACGCCCTTGTCCCAATTTGGCGGATGGATGGTTTCTAGTTGATATTGTATGTAGGTTTGTATCCCCAACTAACTCTATTCGTATTACTGGCAAGAAAATCAGGCACTGCATCATCAGTTCTATGCTTTCAGACTCAATATCCTGTTGTTACGCTTGCTTTTCCATTAAAGGGGTAGGTTAGGTTGTCACACCAAGCCAGCTTTAAAGTGCTGATCAAAACAGCAATGTAAAACCTATTTACTGTAAAACCACTTCAGTCAAACTAGCCATTTCCTTCCTGGTATGTGCCTGAGTCTTGTGATTTCCTCTACGGTTGGCTTGCGTAGTGCAGCCCAGGGGAACAACACAGACGGCTCCATTTTCACTGTGTTCCTCTGCCTGCTCCTTCCTAAACACCTTGATTAGTAAAGACAACATTAGTCCTCTCACGGGGTGGAGAACCTCTTTCCTTCGGATCATTGACGGATTAAAGAAAAGTTCTTCTTTGTTTCTTTGAACTGTGTTTTTATTGTTTGAATCAGGGAATGAACACAAAGCAAATGAACAGCTGTTAAAGGGAACATAATAATCTATGACCTCTATAGGCAACCGGTGGAAAGTGCATCACCAGCAGAGCTTATCTCCGTCTACATGTTGCCTCTGCAGATCTCTATCAACCACTTATCAAATGCTTGCAGATACATTATGGTCATGTTTGCTGTGGGCCAGTAAAGACCTTGCTCATTTCCCCTTAAAGCTGATGCTTTGCTGTGGACAGAGCCAAGTGCAGACTGTGGTGACTGATATGCTAATCACAGCCTCTGTGGGTATTGGATCATGGTCAAAACGACTGGAGATCAAACAGAAGCACAAAAAGCAGCCCTGAAAAAGCTTTAGGCTTCCATTTTCTGTTTTATTGTGACATTTAGACCCCAATTCCACCTGGTATTAACATTCAAACTGTATCTGGATAACTTACCCGGATAAGGAAAAGTGCATGCTAATTCAAGCTGTAAATGCACTACTAAATGCATTATTGTTGCATTAATGGTCTGGCTTACATATGATCAGATTTCAAATTGCAATCAGATTTGTGGTCTAGCCATCGGAGATGCATATATGCATGTATAGTGTATATAGTGTAAACAGGTGTAATCTGGGGTTCCTACGGTCATGGAAAAACCTAAGCCACTTTTCCATACACATGGGCTGGCTCGGCTCGGCTCAGCTCGGCACGTCAGACCAGCGTGGCAGGGATCCCCATTTCCATCACAACCTGCTTGAAGGTGTGTCTTCAGTGGCGTGGCTTTATTGTAGCTCTGTGTAGGCTATTTTGGCCATTTTTGTGTTTTTAAACATTAGTATTTTTAAAAGTGTTCCCCATGACAAGAATATGTAGGATAGGATATTACTACAGACTATACAGTCTGCTGTTGTTATTTAGAAGCCGGTGGGGCTGAGTGGTAAAGAGGCTGTAAAACAGCATAAAACACATTTCATTTCCTTTAGATTGTTCACAGTAAAAGTCCCCCTTTGTTTTGTTATTCAAAAGCTTTTATTGTGAAGCAGCACCAACAGGAAATGTGTCTTCATCTGCAGTAACTTCTACTGTTAAGCGAACATGAAACGGTGGAGATAAACTAGGTTTTGGCCAACATTGCCTGCAAAAAAAATACAAAATAAAAGAATTCACCTGGTCTCTCAGGGCTTTCTGTAAGAAGCCTTTTGTAGAGAAGAAGAAAAAAGATTTTATGTCATGATAATTTAAATGAATTAACCTGATTTGAAGTATTTGAAGTTAATATAAACATAACCACAGAATCACAGAAAAGTTTTTACATTTTGTCCATGAAAATGTTTGGAACACTGTAACAACTGAATTTTATCCAGATACAAGACACTAATGAGGCAATGTACATCAGATCTTATTTGTAAGCCTTTTTAATTTTTTAATACCAATAGTTGATAGCTATGTAACATTGTTAAACAGTTAAACACAAGTGCAGAAATGCTTGCTGGGTAAGTAGCTAGACGAGCACTAAGTTGTCTTTCTCAGCCAGACAAGTTCCCCCAAGTTTGAACTACTGATCTGTCAAAATTGCTTCACATAGCCAGGGCCCCAAGTCACTCCCCACTGTCAAGCCAAATCCTGTACCTTCACCTTTACAAAGTGCAACTGTGAATCTACTGTAAGAGCTCAAGGCTCAACAGCTTTGTTACCAAGGAGACTCTCTCAGCTGTCCACAGGGACACAGCGCCTTACTTCACAATCCTGCCATTGACTGAGGTATGGAGAAATAGATGGAGACGAACAACAATGTCCCCTGAATGCTTGTGTCCAATTGAAAATCGCTTTCATGTTGAGTGTGGCAGCAATGGACCAAGGGACAATAAAAGGTCTACCTTGCTGGTTTATCACTCAGTCGTAGAGTGCAGTGGATTCTCTGGACTTTCCAACTCCGTGTAACACATAGATGACAATAAAGCAACAGGACACCAGCTATTACACTTTAGTTGACTGGAAGAAAAGTTTCAACTTATGTTATATAGTTCAAGAGCGACAGTTTAACTTCAAAAGCATATATAGATCATGGTAGCCAATTATTTTACAAATAGCCTAGTATCTCAATACCATCACTTAATTTTCTTGTTATTTAGCGATATCAATCTCTTAATTATCTCATCAGGGTCCTCACATGCAGTTTTTAAAGCCTGTTATCTGAGGATAAGGGTTTAATTATAGTGTTTTCTGGAAATATCAAACATTGTTTTTTTTTAAGATCATGGCATGATTGTTGTTGTATTACAGGCATCCATGGTCTGTATATCATGGAGGCCTTTCACTGTCTTGAGAGAAATAGTCAACCAAGAGCCAACGGCGATCCTAGACTCTGGGGGGCCCCAGGCAAAGAATCCCAGCGAGGGCCCACTTCCACAGCTAACCACTGTATAGTGCCTTTACAGAACAGAATAATATAATAATATACACCCAGTTTTGTTGCCTAAACATAACCAAACTGTGAAAATAATAAGCTAAGTGTAAAAATAGATTTCTCTCTGGACGCAAACCCTGATCTCCTGGGTGAAAGTCCTGTGTTTGACCCATTCATCCACAACAACCTCCTTCCCATTTGTACTTTGTCACTATTTATACTACAGGGAGGCGGGGGTGAGGAGGCCGGTTGTAAATAGCCGAATAGCTGCTGTGTGCCGATTCTCAGCTGCGTGCAAATAGACACTCCAATTAAATAATGCAATGTATTACTTAAAAATGTTCCTCTCTTTTCCTTGTTTTCCATAAATATGTCAGGAAAGTGGTCCTGCACAAAACCAAGAAGTTACTTTAAACAAAACGGATAATATATTATCAGAACTTCATATATTGAATGAAGTTGTTATCTTGAAATACAGGCTTAGCATTAGCCACCACAGCTGCTCTCAGCATCTGTATTTATGTTTTTGGACAGTTTATAGCCTATATTTTTACACGGTGGTAAAGCATCCTCTGCTCTTGTTACTACAGTCTTCCCAATGACTAGTCCAATTGACACTCTGTGGCCCCCATACCAAGTCTACAAGACTTCCTCTGAGACAGGACAAACAGGAGATCTGATTAATGCTTAACTCTGTTAAAGGGATAGGTCGGATCTTTTGAAGTGGGTTTGTATGAGGTACTTATCCATAGTCAGTCTATTACCTACAGTAGATGGCAGACAGGAGTCCTGACACGGAAGCTAAGCAATGTACTGCTGTGGACGGGGCCACGGCAAAATGTATTTCAGCCACCTACAGAAAGGCCCATCTAAACCATTATCAGTATAGTATAGTTAGTATCAGTGTACCCTATACTCATAAAAGTATCCTCTACCTTGTCTCCTCTTGTTTTGTCGTCAATGTCATAATCACTAATTTTTATTTTCTTGCATTTGTCTATTCCAACCGCAGAGAGTCTGACTCAAACAGCTGATCTGCGCCATATTACAGTGTGCGGCATGTTGTGCTTATGTGCAGGAATTCGGAAGTTCTACGGTTGAGAGTGCCAAAAGAAAGGGCTGTCTGACGGCAAACTAAAGTAGTGAAAATATTCTCAATATAGTGCACATTTAAACTGATATTGATTTTATTAGGTGGTCCTTTTTTTAGGTGGCTAAATTAAGTTTTACTGTGTGGCCCCCGTCCACAGCAGTACACTGCTTAGCTTCCGTGCCTGGACTTCTGTCTGTTTCTCCAAACTGGGGACATGCCGACCGCCATCTACTGTAGGTAATACACTGACTATGGATAAGTACCTCATACAACCACACTTCAGAAAAATCAGAATTATCCCTTTAACAACCACAGAGGTGCCAGTCGTCAAACTCAGAGAAACACTCTCTGCTCTGTGCTCCTCTATAGAGTTCCAGCAAGGCCTTTCCTGGCACTACTGCGTATATTTTATAAAGCAATACAGAACCTCTATATGTGAAAGAGGTTTTGAATGATCTTACAGTGTCCACGAATCAGATTCATTGTCTCCCTCACATGTCAAATAGGTTTGAAGGAGGATCGTGGGGCCTGTAATGAAGAGAGCTGTTTGGATTTCTTCACCATCCCACTTTCTCATTACCAGGCCTTCACCTCTTTCCAGCTGAGTGACCTTGTCTTGCACCCTTAATTCTGACAAGGGTTCAGCATCAGTTGATGTGATGGAGCCGCCAGGCAGGCCAGTGATGGCCTGCTCTGCCTACATTCATTAAGACTCCCAGAAGAAAAGGCAGATTAAGGTAGCCTTAAATGGAGCATGTTTTACCCCCGCGCATTATGTTGAGCGCTAACCTTTTCAGCTGAAACAAACAAATCACTGAGTGCAAGTGCTAACGGGTATATTTTACCGCTGGCAAGTGTGTCTGCATGTTGTGTAAGTGCAAGGGAAAAAAAGGGGGTTGAGGGCTTTTGGGGAAGGGACAACTGGGAGGAAGTTGACATAAGACAAGCACTTATAGCTAACTTTGTTATCTCCGGTGAGGCAGTGTATCAGACTGTCAACTCTCTGCTACCCAGAGATGGAGTGCTCAGGGGAAAATAACAAAAGGGTTTCTAAAAGTAGTGAAGATTTCATCGTGTAGGTAAAAAGGTGAAGGTAATATTTGAGTTTATAGGACAGTTTTCCCTGTTTTAGCTCAGCTGTAACAGCCTGTGGGGGAAGTTAATCAGTCGTTTTTAAGTGGCTGTGGCAGGAACAAATGACAAGAGCTGCATTCGTTTGCAGATTCTGAGAACGAGAGCGAAACTCCTCTGATTCTGTCCAATTTGACTCGTCTGTCTGCAGACGAACCATCAAAAAGCACCCACTTCCACGTTTCTCATTCCTTCTCAGGAAAAAAAATAAGAGGCAAACTTACATAAGAGTTGTGAATGTTGTCTCAGAAGTTTGCACAAATGATTTCCCGTGGAGTTGCAAAGTAAACATGCCAGATGGCATCTTAAGGTCCATTTCTGCTATAACATCAAATGAGAACACGCTTGTTGGAGTGGAGAGTGGAGTGGAGTGGCAGTCCAGTGCAACTAAACTGCATTCTCAGTTATGTTTCAAGGGAAACATATTTTCCAGCAACTTTCATACAACGAAACCACATTCTCAATTACGTTTCGAGGGAAACGTATTTTCCAGCGACTGCCATACAACAAAACTGCATTCTCAATAATATTTTGAGGGAAACATACTTTTCAGCGACTGCCATACAACAAAATCGCATTTTATGTTATGTCTCTAGGGAAAGGTATTTCCCATTTTGAAACGGTTGCCGTTTTAAACATATGGTTAGGTTTTTAGTGGGCGAGAGCAGGACGGTAAAACTCTTGTTTTTCTGGTACCGTCCAAAAGGTGTTATCCATCTGCTGGTACGTCTGCCTGACTCCATGTGAATGTAGCATTAGGCTCCCACTAATGGGTTAAAAAGTACGCTCCAACCCCTGTAACTCACGGGGCATTTGAATACTTTTGTGGATATAAAATAAAATGAACTCTGGCAGTTTTCTGTGCACCCTTCTCTCGTGAGAGTGCCCACAGCTTCAGATCTTCTTGTCATGAACTTAATGAAGTTAGCTTTAGTAGGAAGCCACACTTTATGCTTTAATGTTGCCTGTCTTGAGAATTACCCAGTACATTCATTCATTTGAGGGTCTATTTGTGTATTCCCTTTAATGCCTTATCACTGTGCTTGGAGTGCTCTTCCTCTGGGCACTGTCTTTAGACCGTCTGCTGATACACTGGTGCACCTTCACCAACCATCCACGGTTTTGCAAGACTGATTCAGATTGCACATTATAGGGCGGCTCCATTTCCAATTATGGTTTCTATTTACAGTATAATTACAGTAATATTTTGCTACGATAATGCAATAAACTGGGAGATAAGCCTGCGGATATCAAGCTGTAGAAAGGATCACTAGTTCACCATTTGAAAAACCTAATTGTGTTTTGTGCAGTGGAGGCTTTTTAAACAGCATTTAAAAGCTAATCAAATCAAGGATTTGCCCAAAAAGGCATCTGGCGGGACAGCTTTTTATAGAGGCCTTTGCACAGCTTGTCTCTAATCTGAAAATGAAATTTTACTTTCAACAGTCTGTTATCTTCTCTCACTGTTGTGCATCAATGGTCTTGTCCTCGCTCCAAATTAAATTGTTTTCTCATGCCTGTAATATCAGTAATCTTGTGTCTTAAATTGCAAGTGAAAACAAACAGCAAGACAAAGAGAATGACTCAGCTTAAAGAACATACTGGCAGATGCTACAGTGAAGAGACAAGTATACTGCGCGACTGCTACCAATCCTTTTCTGCTGCATGGTTAGTGCAGAAAGCTGTGAGCCAATGGAAATCTACAGTTCAAGCATAAGGTCTCAGACTGAAGCCACAAAGCAGTCCCTGAGACTGAATAGAAAGTTGATTCAAGGACAATAAGACAACAACCTGTTTATTGTCTGGTTTAGAACACTTAAAATTGTATTAAATAAAGGAAACCTAATTGTGCTCATTTTCAAGTTCATGCTTGTATTTTGGGTTTCTACTAGAACCTCTCCCAAAAAAGCTGAGTCTGTATAAAGAGAACTGGATACAGCGATCGAGGCGGAGCTGTTCAAAGTTGCTCAGTGGCGCATGAGGCCAAAAAAGTTCAACTGCTACATCTAAAATATCCAGATGATCGGCACTGCTTCCGCACGGTGTGGCCCATAGAGCAGGCACACTACAGCCAACCAAGCTGGCTGCTTCTGGTTTATTGCTCCGGCTAACTTGAATGGGGATTCAATTATGATAGTGAAACTAGTCATTTCATGGGGGTTGTGACGCTGAAAAGAGATTATCGACTGATTTGGGAAAAATTATTTTTTGGGCCAATGACATCATTTTACGGACCTGGTAGTTGTAATACCACCGTCTGGCCACTATGTCAAATTGGCTTTAAGGCCCACCGCCATCTCTGTCTGTACTGTCCATCATTGCAGCCGAGGGGCTGACTGTTCTGTAATGTAGCAGCACTTTCTACGGTGAAAAATCACCAACAAAAGCTTCTAAACCAAAAACTACACACCATGTTCCAGCAGGAATGTGATCTGAAATTGGGGAGAAATTAACAACATATGCAACCAGGATTACAGCTTTTCCTGATGTTAGCATGTAGCTATGTAGCAGTGTATGTAGCTAATGTAAACATTGCAATAGCGTGTAAATGACCATATAAAGAAATTCAGCACAGGTTGACGTAAGCCTGAGCAGAGAGTAGAACAAAAAACTCTTAGAAATAGTGTGTTCAGAAAGGAGTGAAATCTGAGTTTTTTGCTGACAGGGATTACTTTTATATACTTTTACCTCATTAGGTGAAACTTTGGCCATGTTTAATATGAACATCCAACATTGTAATGTTATATATATATTACAGAAAGTCTCCTTTTAAATTAATTGGATTTCTGATGATGGCAAAGCTATCTACAGGCAAATAATTCAGTCCTCAGTATTGAAGTGTCTCTTGTTCACAAGGGTAGTGAGGGCTTTTTCTACAGTCTGGCTTTGGAAGACGGCTGTTCATGTTCACACACTATAACTTTTATAATTAATCAATCCATGATCAAAAGCATGGCATCATGCTGAATATTGGTTTTAGGATTGACTTGGGGCGTACCATTTGTCCCTCATGACACTGCCTTGGAATCTGACTTTGTCCTCAGTGGTTTCGTTAATTGTCCTCAGTGGAAATTTGGTCAGCATTTTTTGCCCATAGTGCAATATGCTAATCAGGTTTGTCCTACTGAGATACCACTGTTTAGGCTACCTACTGTTGAATAGTGCATATTCTGAAGGCTACATGGCCATGCATATTCCATATTTGCATCTGTTAGCACATATCTAAGACACCATAGCTTACCCACTGTTGAAGTGCATGCACTGCACATATATAGATGTAAAAATGAAATACCTTTTGATAGTGTTTTTGGTTCAGCCTTTACTTTTTTAAGATGTAGCTTTTAGCTCAGCTGTGAGCTGACAGAGTCAACAGACTGATGGGGGAAATGTGTTATTGTATGTGCATGTAAACTTAATTTATGAAAAAAATGTTACCCCAGCAGAACTGATTAGCCCTCTGGAGCCGTATTCACAAAGCATTTTAACGCTAAAAGTAGCTCCTAACTTGCTGATTGAGGAGCAACTCCTAAAAAATAATGGCCATCTCAGTCCTAACGTTAGGAGTCCTACATTTGCCTAAGAGCATTTCACAAGTTTTATTATCGCTAAAACCAGCTCCTAAGACTGGGGGAAGTTAGGGGTGGTCAAGAGGACTCCTAAACTCACTAAGACCAAGTTGTAAGCAATTTGAACATGGCTGCTGTCTGTAATGTGCGCCGCAATCGAGTCAACATCTTGGAGATATTCAATGATACGGAGCCCATAAAATGTAACGGACATTTGGCTCAACGTAACTGAATAGTCAATAATATTCTTGGTTTCATGTTTATAATAATAATAATAATAATAATAATAATACATTCATATAGCACTTTTCAAGGTAGACAGTGGTGGCATGTGCTGGAAGCACAGATGCACAAGCGGTTCTATTCTGGGAAAGTGGCTACATGTGTCCACCCAACAGTGCACGCAACATCGTGGCTGCTTGACCAGTAAATGACCGCAGCTCTTTGTGGACGATGAATGTATATTATGTCCAAGCCTCCTGGACGGGTGAACTGGGAAAGTTTCCTGCTTGTCGGTACCTAGGAAAGGATAGAATAAATCCACGAGCGCTGTTTAATCAGTGAGTTAGCCTCCATTTTTATTTTGAGATCTTTATTTGAATATGGCAGAGAATTATAACTCCTTAGAGTATTTCTATGATGAAGAAATCACAGACAGAAAATGCTTTGTGAATATGGCCCCTGATCAACTAATTGTATCAACTGAAGCACCTTTTGGATCAACCCCTGATCATAATTGGCTCATAGGAGTCCCAAACAGGTAACTGGATTCAGCTCAGGTTAGATCTACAGTATGAAGCCAATATGAACTTTTTAGGAAAGCTGCTAAATGCAGGTTTTCGAGGGATGAAATAAAATGTTTAATGTTTAATAAAATTCCAACCAACACCAGGAATGACATGGCATTGTGTTGTCCTGCTAGTCTTTGAAGATCAAATAACAGAAATTAATGAATCTGCAAAAGTTACCCTCTGCAGCATTGCATAGAGTGTATGCCTCATATACAAAGGCTGAGTCCTTACCGCAGAGACCCCGGTTTGAATCCAACCAGTGGCCTGTGATGTTTTACCAAAACACAAATATTCGTAAAATCAATGGGGGACAGAAGTCTAAATACTGATGAACTCTGTTGTGTGATGCCAAACATGCATTCATGGTCAGAATGTTTGTGGGTGTGGGATTAAGAAAACAGTCTACAGGCTCTACCGGGAGTGATAATTAAGTGAGATTCAAGTCTTCTTTGTTTAGAAGGGGAGAGGGAAACGCACCTGACGGAGATCTGCACTCTACTAATTTTTCTAGTTGGAACTACTTTTTATTGAAGGTTAAAAAAACTATTTAAAAAAAACATTCAAGAATTTCTGGATGATAATAAGGAGATCAAAAACCAGACAGGTGTTTCCGAATCACTGCAGAGTTTCAAATGCAAAAGATGTACAGTTGTTTCAGCAACAAGAGCACAAGTCAAGGTTGGGGATTGCAAAGCTCTGAACTTTGCCTTCATTTACATAGCCTTCCAGCCCAAGTGGACATCCTGCTCAAGGCTGCATATTCAGATGTGTAATTTCAAGGTTGGGCTGTCTGGAAAGGCACGTGCCATAAAAGTCAATTAAACACCACTACACAATGTTTCAGTGAAGGATTAAATCTCATATGATGTGATGAACACTAATGAACAATGAACTATGGAGCCTGCAATTAAATACCTGAACAGATTTTTAACTATCTCTTAGACACTATGCACTCTTCTTAGATTTTGAATGGTGAGGAGCCAGGGGTGCAGGTCTGTAGGTGATGGTGTGCAGTGGATTTTGGAACCTCATGGATGTCAGGGCCCAGCTGACCCCTGCCCATGACAAAATGTTTTAGTGATTGTCATTACTTGATAAAAGAAAAAAACAGCTATACATTTGACATAATCAGTCAACATAATTGTATTTAAATATACACTGAGCAAATTTTGAGTATTTGAAGGAAAGACGTTGGATGTGAAAGGAACAGAACATTAGGGTTGGGCGATTGGACGAATATATCCGCAATTTACTTCCCGGATGTTTTTTATGGTGATTTTTTTTGGGCAATTTTTGTAATTTTAGTTAGCTAATTTAATGGTCTGCTACAGAAGAACGAGTGAGAGCTGCTGCTCCCCGGACAGCGGGGGAAAATAGCGTTTAGAAGCAGCTTATTTTCACATCTTACTCTGTGGATTAAGGATTTATTTCAACCAAACCAGAGTTGGTGATTGTTGGAACAGTGGAAAGACTAACCAAGACGGTTTAAGTGAGTTTTACTTGAGTTTGAATGAAGTGTCTTTTATGATGAATTAACAAGGCAATTAAGCTAGTCTTAGTTTGGTGAAAGAGAGACATTTTAAGTCAGAAGGTGTAGACAGTAGGGTTGTACTTTTCTGTTTAATAAGGTAAAATAGGTCTAAGAATATATCCTTTTGAGACATTTGTGAGTTTATTTTGTTTATTTATCAGACTAAAAAATCTTAAGAGAGCTTGTGGAACGTATCAAACTTGCCTGGGCAAATATATCGATAATCTGCGGTTGCTGGGCTTGCGGTGGCCGGTTGGGAAATTTTAACATTTCGCCCAACCCTAGACTGCATCATTCCTTAATCAAATAAGGCTAAAACAAACAATTGACTTGTATTACCTTCACATACAATGCAAACAGAGTAGCATGGGCATCCCATTGGAGTCCCCTTTGTGTTAACCTGGTGAATTGTTGTCCAATATTTACTGGTCTGCATTTACCTGCTGCTTGTCTTTTGCAGCCTTTTGCCCTCACACAGAATCTGAAGCCAAGTCAAAAAAAAGGCACTAATGAGAATGAGAAAGAAAATAGTGAGCCTATAATGCACAGCATTCTTCAGCTAAGGCTTATTGGTACTTGTGCCCCCAAGTATTAACAGCAGTGCTGACCTTTGGTTCATTGCATACACATTGGGCTGGAGGCCACACTCAGACTTCTCAGACTATCTGGCCAAAATAATGTGAAGTCGATGCCGCTGTTTCTTTGGAAATTGCTCGGTTTCATTAGTAACAGAGAAATGTTCATAAAGTGGTAAGAGGCCCGGCTTGAGGTTTGTCCCTGACTGTTCAAAAGACAGAAATTAATATTTGAACATGCACAGTGCAACAAAAAACAACAACATACCTTTCAACAAGTTACTTAAGGGCCATCCACACCAAGAACTAACTAACATTCTGTAATTGGTGCACGCTGCAGCATTATTGTGTTTCCTAAATGCCATCAATTAGATTACATACATGAGGTAATCAAAAACATTTTTAAAGCACTTGATGTAGCTTTTATTTGTCATTTTTCTTATTAATAAGAATATGAATAATGAGAATACGAAAACAGTTGAAAAGTACCACTGCTGTGCTGCACAGGCTGAGGAGAGAGAGATAAAGATGGTGTTGATTTGAGTCAGTACACTTTATTTATTATTATATAGAGTTTTAACGTGATGCCCTGTAAATTCAGATGGATTTTGATTGGCTGTCAGTGTTTCTATCGTTATCATCCACTTGAGTTAGAACCTTTTTTAAAACTATATATTTGTAGTTATTATTATAGTTGTCGTTCTTGGTGTGGACGGTCCTTAGATTGAGCCTCCAAGCTCTTTATAATCCGAATAAAACAAAATCTTCCACTGTGACTTAATTGTTCCCAGAATCAAGAAGGTCACACTACGTTTTTTATGAAAATTCCCAAATCATTGAATGATATTCAACAGGGAAAGGATTGTTTTTGTTTTTCATTCATCACAAGAAAATTATTTTAAGAATTAAAGATATAACTGAATAACTGCCAAACACATCTGAGATGGCACTGGAGCACTTCGATTTCGAGCAGAAATCAAAGCTGGACTCTTGAATGAATGAGACAATGTAGGGAGGTGGATTTAGTAAGTGAGTCAAAGCACTGTTGAGTTGTCTGCCCATCTTTGTAATGAAGTAAGCAAGGTGGAGCTGATTGAAATAGGAGCCCAGGAAATGACAGCTTCAACTGATCACACGGCACCAGCCCTGTAACAATTTAACCGAGAGGAAAATTGACAGTTG
Source organism: Heterobranchus longifilis (assembly GCA_028570985.1). Classification (NCBI taxonomy): domain Eukaryota; kingdom Metazoa; phylum Chordata; class Actinopteri; order Siluriformes; family Clariidae; genus Heterobranchus; species Heterobranchus longifilis. The sequence continues at coordinate 6,558 of JAOVVB010154510.1, read as the reverse complement.
CCAAAGTGGCCATTATTCTCAAGCAATCAGGCTTTGTAAAAGTGCTGACACCAGGTGAAAATTACCTCTTATTCAGAGCAAGGCCTCTGGAGTTATATGGGACATTGCCATTGTCACACAGATAACACCTCATCCATCTCAATAGTGTGATTAAAACACAGATGTGGACATAAGTTAATTTAGCTTTTTATCAAATTTAATGGTGGCATGGACTCGCAATTCATCAAATAAATGGGAAATGATTCAAGTTGTTTTTTTTTCTTCTTTTCTTCCACATTATTTGCATAACAGTCCCTTGTGGCATGCAAAGCTTTGCATGGATTGACTAGGTGCAGCATCAACCCTTAGGCTATGCATTTTTTCTTGGGTATCTGGGGAGTGCATGATCCTCGAACTGTCAAGCTGTCATGTGAAAGAGGATACATGCCAAGGGTCTATTTAAGTCTTTTGAAATGAGACTGGGGTGGTGGGTGAGTCCACTGATATCAAATGGGGTTGTAATTTAATTTGGTTTGGGAAATTGTAAAATAAACTAAATACTGAATGTATATTGTACTTAAAAGTGCATTATGTAATTTCTTGCTGCTAGGGGTCTCTCAAGTCAAAGCAATAACAAAAGACAGTCAGTTTCTCCCGGTTAGGATTACTTCAGTGTTCATCGTTCAGGAGGTTTGCTCAACTTATTTCTCTGATAACTTAACATCCAGACGTTTTTACTGGGAGCCAAATTATCCGCAGAGGTCAAACAGACCCAGTGATTTAAACCAGTAAAAACACTGAATAAAGCAATTTGACGTTAAAAATCAGCGTTTCTCTGACATGGTTTGGCGGACACAGGACGCTAACGTTTGCTCAGCTTGTTTCTCTGATTACTTAAGATCCAGACTAAAATGCTTAATCTGGTTAAAATATATAGTTGATCTAAAGATCTAAAAGTGTATCGTAAAAATGTGGCTTAAAACTGGATAAAAAGTAAATTTAACAACTACAATGCTGACCCATGCACAAAGGGGATATGACACCATCGACAGACGACTGTGAGTAAAAGACACAGAGCATGTCCTTGATTAAAATTACAGATTTCTCTGGGTTTGTAAATGTGGGATAATATAAGTACACAAGGCATACAAAACATAATATGGGTATAGTTGTTTCAGACATTTTAATGTGGAAATGCTACATATACTTTTAAATGGGCAACATACTGTAATAAATTGGTAGGATTATTGACAGCATATTGACATTTCATTCAGCGAGCACAGCAACTAACATTGTTTTCAGGCACCAAATTCCCCCAATATAAGCTAATGGCATAACTACCTTAACTATCTATTATAAGTAAATCTGATTATTGACAGTGTTAGCACAGATGCAACAAGACTCTAACAACAACAACAACAACAACAACAACACCACATGCACCAGCACTGATGGTATATGGGATGGTAGCAGGCCATAGTGAAGGTACTTGATACTAATGAGTGAGCTCATGCAGAGAAATTCAATATCATAAGTGCTCCAAGTACACTCGAAGTCTGGGGCCCAGGGCCTGTGCATTTGAACAATTTTTATAACCTCTATGCGGAGAAGTGTATGTTATTTTAGCATCTTTCAAATAATAGAATCACATATTTTCTCAAGATAATGTTGTTTTTTTCTGTCAAGACAGGGCATTATCTGTACAAACATCTTTGTTGTTGAACTGCAGGTTAATCAACGAGCAGCAGCTAGCAACAGTAGAAACTTCAGGGCCATGACACACCCAACCCACAGTTGGCCATTGGGCATCATTTGGCCATTATGAGGCTGACCATCAGCTGTATTTTTCCCCAGTTGGTTCATCTCCAGCTGTTTAGTGCAACTGCTGAGAGAGGTCTCTGATTCCAACCATTTAGTGCAGCTTCCTCTGATTCTTTGCTGCCCCCTTTTCTTCTGTTCACTGTTGGTCTTTGAGAGAATTCTTTGAATTCAGCTTGGTTTGTTTTGCCCCTTACACTGACAGAAACACTTAGCTACATGACAGTTAAACATAGCCATATTCAATTTTAAGGCATGTCAACAAACAACTGATGCTGTGGTTTCTCACTGACTCACACACTTGGTGGGCATTAAATCATGAGGAGGGTTATGGTTTGGGTTTCCTCTAGAAAATGTGTGATGTCTAAATAGAGAAGACTGCAAACATTGGCAAAAAAAATGACATTCAAAAATTCCTTCTTAAAAAACAAGTAGATTCAAATCATATTTGAATATCTATGTTTGTGCATTATCTCCATTAGAGGGCAAACCAATACAACGAGAGACATAACTACTATTATAAGTATATGTATTTCTTTTAAAAGATCTACATACCTACACATTACAAAATAAACAAATAAAATAATGTCCTATACCGGAAAACTTAAAGACTGCTGCTCCTTAATTTTGTCAGACGATTTCTCGCCATCTCTCCAGTTAGACATTTTTGTTGGCGTCTTCGTGTAAATGATAGTTCTTCACTCAGATGTTTTTCTTCTGTTTTCGCACCAATCGCATGACAGACACATCGCTCGTCACTCGCTCGCTGAGAATTTTCCGGACAATGAATGAATGGCTGCACTCAATCGGACATGACACAAACTTTGTACTTGGTTGATTGTCATTGATTTTGAATAATGACCATGTCTGACATATAATTTACCACAGCTGTTCTTTATTATTCTGTTTAACAGTGATCACTAGGGGTGTAACGGTACACAGAAGCCACGGTTTGGTACGTAACTCGGTTTTGGGGTCACGGTTCGGTACGAGTACGGTACAACAGGAAAAAAGCGACAAAAATCCCAAATGCATAAGGCTAGGTTTCTTTTCATTTCTTTTGAACAGACAGTAGTGCAAGTTGTACTCAGTTCCACTGTCGTATAGTCCCCCCTCCCCGAGATAGTTGGTACAGCCTGGCACTGTAGAGCATCAAACAGTAAATAACAGTGAACACTGCATATGGGTGCATAGCTGCTGAAATGTAGATGCCAATTGCTTCTGTAATGGTTGTGGCCCTGTCTATTTTCAAATCTAGAGGCTGCTTAAAAGCAGCGGAGATGAGTAGCAGTTTTCTGCCTGGCTCCGGTGATTGGCATATCAGGGTGATGTCCTCTTACCGTGTGCTAACAGCACGTGAGCGTCAGACTGTGGCATCACATTGCGCAATATCGGACACTCAGTGTCCACACTGAATCCGTTAAATATACCCTTCTGTTGCCATGTAAACAAACCACGTACTTGTCAGCTGTGCGCTTGAAATCCGACTGGAGAGGTAACCACTCAAGTAAAAGATGGGTGAGTACTGATCTTCCTATGTTTGTGCTTTCTAAACCGAAAACACACGTACCGAAGTCAGTGCTTTTTAATGGTACCGACCGAATTACGTCAGTACTAGAAACAGGGCGTACGACATCGCGCTGCGCAGCGCTGCATTGCTCGCAGACAGTTAGGACATTCCAATAGAAAACAATGCAATCGAACTGTTTTTGTTGCTGTCGCTCGCTCGCATCGCTTAGGACATGGTGTCAGGAAATGTATTCGTCGTATGGCTGCATGTACCGAACCGTGACGCCCGTACCATGAAGTCGCGGGATGAATACATGTACGTTACAACCCTAGCAATCACACAACTTAAAACACTTACAATCCAGGCCCACAGAGATCTTAAAATGACATGTAATATTCTGATTCTAATCCCAGTTATGTATAGATGCAAATATTTACAGCATTTGCTGCTGCATCGATGCAGTAGCATATGTATCGATACATGGATCAGCGAGGAGTATGTCACAATATATTGCCGTATTGATTTTGGAGCACAGCCCTGGTTCCTTATCAGTATGTTGCTGATATGATACGTCACTGAGATATGGATATCTGTTATACCTACTCTTGTCTGGTAGTGGAAATCACCATCTTCATGCACAGCACTGAAATAAGTCTAGTTGTTCATTTTCAAAGATCAACATCTTATCTAATAATTTAGCACATAAAAGATTCTACAAACCTGATAAATAGTCACAATGACCATTTCTCTCTTCCAGTAAAATGTTCTCACTTCTATTTGCAAAAATGGCTTTGGTGTGACAGTTTTTGATTTGGAGGGGGAGGCAGTACTATAAATTGATACTAGAGAAGCAAAATGTGCTTTGAGCTGCAGAGCTTTTCCCGTTGGGAATTATGCAGGACAAAGTTGGCCCAGATATTGAATTTTTGTTTGTTTTTGGAATTATGACTATGAACCATAGTAAGATAATATAACATCACATTGTTCCTTTCAAATCACTGTCAACACATTTCCAGCCCATCAGCCTACTTATGTTTTCAGTGACAGTTCTCTTGCTCCAATCTGTGAAGAATATTAGTCACAGGAATACATGAATTGACAAGGTCCTTTGATCCATGCTTTCCTTATTATTGTCTGCCTCCAAGTCAGCAAAGTCCAATTTTTAGGAATATACATTTTTGACCTTGTTGAGAGGCCCTGACTTAAAATAGTTTATATTGTGTTTACATGGTACATTTTACTGAATACATTGCTAATACACAATGCGCAGAGAGTGAAAGGAAAACATTTGCCCCCTAATGATCTAATCTGCCTCTATATCAGACAGAATTGTTACATCTTCCGTCTGACATTGACTGCACTCCAACCGATTTCCAAGTGGGAGGAGGATTTGATTTTTCCTAACCAATCACCAGAGACTACTGGTCCGAGCCGGCTAACTTCTGGTTAGCCATATGCTTGAATGGGGATAAAATACTTTGTGCAGCTCTTCTAGACTTTCCAAATGTTGTCGGATCGAATCGATCAAATTCTGATAGTGAAACGAGTCATTTCCTGGGGGTTGTGATGCTCAAAACTATTTATTCATCATTTTAAAACCACAACAGTAGCGACGGAGTCGGCTACGGCGGAGCCTATGATGTAAGCACAAGTTTAATTTACTCGGTTGTGACAGGCCTGGAACACGTGTGCTAAATAGGTAAACGGTAAAAAGACAGACGGGGCCAGATGTGCGTTCAAATCTTTATGGATTTTCTGGCGGCCCACCGGCCCACCGATGCAGCGGAGTAAAAGTAAACGATGTTAGTGATATTGAGAAGACATGCTGTCTGTGTAAACACACAGCTTGACAACAGCTCGACAATGTCGTTAGTCCCGCCCATGATTGACTAATCGTTGGTCACCCAGTGGCGCTCTTTGGCTCGATTATTTTTTCGAGTTTGTGGATTCAAAGGTCTGTAAAGTATGATGACCAGGTCAAATCTTCAAAATCACTGGCATGATCCACAGTAGCTGTGAGCGAAGTTCGTTAAAATATGTAGAGGAGGATCAAACACTCACTAAAGTCCAACATGCATCTAATATTCTCAAGTGTATTGGTTCATACAAGGTGATCTTATACATTTTTGATATTGTGGTCAGTTGCATGCCCTTGTCCTCTATACCATCCCAGCTGGATGTACTGTCAACTGAAGAGAGACAGTGACTGCACAGTGAGGCTTGTACAGTGGCATTGCTGGGTATTTTTAGTGATGTTGACTGAAAGCCGCGGCCATTGCACTTTATCCCCCGTTGTGCCCTTGGGGAGGCCACGGCTCCTGTTTTCTCCGGCAGCTGCCACGCACCTTCCCACCACCGAGGAAAACTAGCTGTGTGTGTAGGCGGCGACAGGATGACAGCACTCCAGGGATGGACAGTGGAACTGTGTGGCCCGTTGGCTCAGCTAGCCAATTAGCACACAGCGATTGACCTATGAAACATGCTCAGAGAAAACAGAACAAAAAAAAAACAAGTTTCTCTACAGAGGGTGGGTGGCAACCTGGAGGAGCCGTCTGTCAATTAGCACTAAAAGCCTGGATGTTAGTGCGTGTCCATATGCTTTCTGGAGTGTCTTTTTAAGCACTCTGTTTTCCACTGGGAGTTGCTGCATCATTTATCTTACGATTGATTCTCATATTCTTCCTCTCCCAGCCCAGTCACCAGAATAAAATGTTGGCAATGTACGTTTCTGCAAGCCATGGATATGTAACTTTTGTACTTTTCATAAGTATCATATCAACATTTCTAAAGTATCAAAGCTGCGACCATAGAGAAGCGTCATAGTTTGGCATGTAAAAGTGACTGTCAATAAAGATTTGTTATTTATATGCTTCATCATGAGCTCACGTTGATATCCGCTACATATGAAACGTACAAATGTAACATCTGTGGTTTATAGAACATACAAATATATCTGTGGTTTATAGAACATACAAATGTAACATATCCGTTGATTATAAAATGTACAAATGTAAGATGTGACTTGCAGAAATGTACAATGGCAACATTTATTCTGGCGATTATTGGGTTGGTTGCCCCACATGTCCTTCGTCTGTTACCTTCTTCTCCTCAGATTTATTTAGCTCTGACACATCTACTCCTACTTATAGATTTGATGTCTCTCCGCTCTCTTTCGTCAGTCCGACTAGCTCCCCTCCCTCCCTCCCTCCCTCCCTCCCCCCCTCCCTCGTTTCAGCACACAGGGTCCAGCC
>JAOVVB010154499.1:0-11748 GCA_028570985.1 Heterobranchus longifilis | reverse complement strand
GGGGGAGAGAGGGGGGAGCACCTTCCTCACAGGGACAGGAGACTCTGGGGGAATTATGATCTGAAGAAGAGGAGGAGGAGAGGAAAAACAGAGACACAGAGAGCAAAGTGTGTAGAAAACTGAAGGTGAAAAAGAAATATTTGGGAAAACTGTCGAGCACACTGAAGCCAACCTTGTCGACCTCGCTGCCGGCCCCGTCGGGACGGAAACGCTGCGGTTTGGACGTGACGATGACGCCCTCCGTCAGCCAGTCGTCAGACTGTTTACGCCGCCGCTCTGAGCGGCCGATCCCAAACTTGCCCTGGAGCTCCTCTATGAGGCGGTCCTGAGAGGTGTTCTTGTTTACAATGATGGGTCCCATCTTCCTGCGCAGGTGACCGTCTCGGAACATGGGGTGCACGTTGGGAGTCTCCTTAGTGCGCCTAATCACTGATTTTATCTGAGAGGGAATGGTGAGCATCTTATCATACGTCCACACTTAACGCAGATGTTACGGCAGAGCTCCGAGGCAGCGGGTGAGTCACACACATTCTGATTTTTTTTTAAATCACTCGCAGGCCAGGATGCTGTGGTCAGTGGGCTCAGAGTCGCACTTCATGCACTACCCATGATCCTCCTCCCTCCCAGACTTCCCAGTGTCTCAAACAACCACATCAGCTTCACAACGCAGGTCGCATTCGTGTCCTTCAGACAAAACTGGTGAGGAGGATTGTGGGTTACGTGTGCCATGCAGAGTACTGGTACTGCTGATCAGTGAGTTATTTATGAGTGCAAAGCAAAAGAGCAACTCCCGTTCTAAGCTAGCGTCTACTCCACAAGCTTCTGTCTGACAATGTATTTTCAAAAACACTTTCTTTCTTCTTTATTTTTGCAGAGCTCAAACATAATACTATTTGTTTTCTGTATAGTTTCTGCCCAGTTCTGAACTGGACTGGACAGTAAAATTAAAGCACCTTGTCTTGACAGTAGGGCTACAGTTTAATGATTGTCGGATTGTTTTTAATTATTTTTTGTGTTAATTAATTAACCATGTAGTCTATATAAGGCAAAAAGAACTAAGAGTAAATAACTGAAAGTCTGTTGTGTTATATGTGACCAAAAGATATTCAACTTAAAAACACAGAAAAGCAGAACACCTTAAAGGAATTTGTATATCAGTTACTCACGAGTGTTACATTACATTTGTGAAGAAAAGGGAAAAAGAGAAAATCCTGGATGGATTGAAGTAATAGGTGGCCTCGTTTAACAACAGCAAAACAATATCACAATGTTTACAAACTCTCACGCACCTCGTGCAGGATAATCCAAGTCTTGTTTATCCAGTCGTATGCTCAGTACTTCCCAATCACATGCATTTTCGCTAAAACCGTACTATTTAATATTAGTGGCAGAAGTGTTTTCAATAGTAAGGTTTTAGTGTAAATACATGTTTGGGAAGCTCTGAGCGTACGACTGGAAAAACAAGACTTGAATTTTCCTGCACGAGTTGTGTGCAAGTTTGTAAATAGATGTTTTGATATAGTTTTTGGATTCTTCATTCACTGTGGAGGCGTGCAACAAAAACAACGTTTTCTTCACAAATTCAAAGCAACACTGTGAGTACTTGATGTACAAATGGTCACAATGGTCATTTTCCAAAAGACTAATCAATTATGTGACTAATTATTTCAGCCCTACTTGATGATTTATTGAATGCTAACAAAACAATCACTGTCTTATCTGTGTTAAAATGACAAGGTGTGTAAATTACACTTGTGAGCAAACTCGTAGATAAATATTTGGTATCATGCTTCAGCTTTTCAAAAAGAAATATGAAGAAAAACCCTCAAAGCAGAGGCTAGCTTGTGTCAACACATCAAGCAAAACAAGCCCATGTTGTGTCAAGCAGGAGTGGAGAGATGCGTACATGTCCGGAAGCAGACACTCTGTCTATATTTGGAGTCTGCAGCAGGGGCAGGTCCAGGGCCACGTCAGGGGTCCCGGGGCACGAAGACGGGGTCATGGACTCGTCCATCCAGCTGGCCTCTGTCAGCGGGGTCATGCTGCCATCCGTGTACGGCCTCTCGGTGTACGGCGTCATGGTGCCGTCCAGTCCGTCGTGGAAGGACATGGACAGCTCCTCGTCGGCCCAGTCCAGATCTCCGTTCCCGTCGGTGCCTCCGTCCACCGAGTCGTCCGTGATGGTGTTGGTGGCGCTGGTGAAAGTGTCCGGCTGCATGCTGTTCCTGTCCATGGGCAGGACGAGCTCCTCGTGCACCTCCTGCATCCCGCTGCCGAGACACGGCGCCTCCATCTTCTGCAGCGGCTCCTCCGCCGAGTGATTCTGCGCGAAACTCATCGCCAGCAGCTTGTCCAGCGCCTCGTCCAGGGACGGCTCCGCCACGGGGGGCTGCTGCGAGGTGAAGGGGCTGGCTCTCTGGGCCGCGGAATCCGACAGCTGCCTGCTGGGGCAAGCGAAGGCCAGCGGAGAGGAGACCATCGACGGCGAGATCGGAGACGGTGTTTTTGAGGAAGCGTGTGCAGAAGGAAGAGATTTCGAGACGGGGACGGGTGACGGAGACTTCGCAGCAGAGAGGGGAGGGGTGAAGTTTTTAAGAGGTGGAGTGGAGAAATTCAAAACGAGCTCGTGAACAGAAGGAGACCCCTTGCTTACAGTCTCAGGAGCGCAGGGGAATTTAGCATTTGAGGGCGAGACCCGCTCTACAGATGGACTAGGCGACTTGGAGGACTTGTGGTCCAGGACGGTGTTAACGGAGGTAAGTGACGGGGTGGTGGTGGCATTGGAAGGACTCGGGCTATTTCTCAGAAGGTTGGAGTTAGAGGAAGCGGCATGAGAGAGGACTAGCAGAGACTTGGTTTGGGATGACAGCGTGGCGGCAGAGACATCTATGATGGAGTCCAGGTCTAGGTCACTGGCTGCAGAAAGCGAGGATATAGGACTGTGGGGACAGAGGCGGTTGGCATGGGGCACCGACGCGCCGCCGCCGCCGTCTCCTCCGTCCTCGTCTATGTGCAGCTCTAGACCACCGGGCGAAGAGAAAAGAGGAGAGGCACAGGCAGACGGGTGGGACAGACTAAGGAAAGGAGAAGCCACCGGGGTGATGGAGGAAGAGACGGGAGGATGAGGAGAGCTGGGAGACGCTCCTGCCGGCTCCAGCAGAGAGCCCAAAGAACTGGGCTGGAGGACAGAGAAGCACAGGCAAGATAAGAGGAAGAGGACAGAGAAATCATCAGGAATATGACAGGAGAAGATTTGTTGATCAGAGTGAAGCCCGTCCCGTGCTCGCTCATGCCGCTCCGTACCTTGAAGTCAGACAGAGAGGCCATCAGCTCGTCCAGCTCTCTCGTGGCACAGGAAGCTGAGATTCTGGCTTGCTGCTGAGAGGGCGTGTCCAAGTCGCTGTGGCGAGCAGAGGAGCTGGAAAACACAAAGTGGAATATGTGTTTGCAAATGCATGCAGTGTATTTCTGCACAGTTGCAGATAACAATTAGGCTATGCTAATATTATTAGAATTAGATTTCAGTGGTGGATGTGTAGTAGGCATGCGACGATATGAAAATTTCATGTCACGATTATCCTGGCTTAAATAATTGCAATTCACGATATTATTCGGATAATCAAGGAAATATGTTTAAAAGTCTTAAAACTGCACTAAAACACACTGGAATCACTTTACCTTACATTTTGCTTTGTTGGGACTTTTTTCTCGAAGCATTACGACTTCTTTCTCATAAAATTTTTACTTTTTTCTTGAAACATTACGACTTTTGTCTCAAAGCATTATGACTTTTTACTCATAAAATTATAACTTTTTTCTCAAAACATGACGACTTTTTTCTCATAAAATTGTAACTTTTTTCTCGAAACATTACGACTTTTTTCTCAAAACATTACGACTTTTTTCTCATAAAATTGTAAAATACAAATAAGTATTTTTATTGCATCACAGTCAATTCATGAGGATATTCACAATATTCACGATTATCCCGATAATGGAAATTCACCACGATCAACATATTGTGAGTGTTTTTGATTTCAACGCCATGAAAAACACTCAGTTTTTATTTAATTCATTTTTAGAAATTACGAATTTTATATTTTAGAAAACAGAAAAGGGATTAGTCTGTAAATGCAATAGTCTCAAAACGCAAATATTTTTCCATACTTATCCAGACCTCGAAATGACTAAAATCAAATTCCAGACTTTTCCACACTGCGTAGGAACCCTGCTAGCTAGCGCACCTCCCGGTCCCTCCGCCTCTGTCTCTGCTGCTAGGAGACGACTTTGCTGAGAGGAGAACGGGCAGCAGCTCCGGAGACGGACATACAGTTTGCGGTCCGGTTAGTTTTCCCCATTTACCCCCGCTGCTGAGGAAACACTGAAATGGAAGCCTTGGCCTTTTATATAAAAACATGCCGAGTTAGAGCCCCGCTGCAGGAGAGTGTGTACCTGGGTGAAGGCACTGAGCCCTCCAGCTCGTCCAGCAGACTCTCCACGGTGGGCCGGGTCTCATCCAGCCTCGTTCCGTTCCTCTTGGGTTTCTCCTGCGGGGGAGGGCTCACCGTGATGTCAGGGCCGCTGCCGTTCTCGTAGTGGGTGATGCTGCAGGACGGTAAGGGTGGAGCTGCCTCCTCTGTGGACACAGGACAGTACAGAACTAATTCTGCTCGCCGCAGACAGAAGCGATAAAGCTGCTGAGGGCTCTCTGTGTGTACCTGTAGTGGGGAATGACGGGGAGCTCTGCTGCACCGCATTGAGTTCCAGCAGCAGCCTGTCGAGCTCTGAGAGGTTACTGCCCATGGCTGAGGTCATGGCTGCTGTCGACGAGTCCGATGACTTCTGTTTGTTTGGAAAACTGGAGAGGAGACAGACAGAGACAACTGCTAACAGCAACTACAGACACTCAACTTTATACACACAACTAAGAATGCACCGATAACTTTTTTTCCAGACCACGTACAAGTTCTTACATTTGGGTACTTGTTGATACTGAGTACCGATACGAGTACTAAGTGTTGGGTATTGCTCGTTTGTTTTTTTCAGCACAGGTGGCGGTGCTTAAACGGTGCCTGAAAGACCATATTGTCACATTTAAATGTATTTAAAATACATTCAAACTACTTATTTCACTAGTCAATTAGGAAAAAACTGATGGCAGAAGGGAAATATACAACAGTTACTGTTACAGTTTACCTAAATGCAGCAGGACTTTCCAAGCTGCACTTGAAAGCACCATGAAGTGCCGACATGCTGCTTTACCGTTTGTTTGTTTACCGTCCATTGAAGGCAAAATGTTGCCACACCGACACTGACTCCAGGGAAGCACGAGGATTTTACAGTTGTGTTGTTTCTCCAACATCTCCAACTCCAGCAGTGGCTGTGGTGTCTCAATACTATGCTACCGGACAGTAAGCTAACTGTTAGCTGCATCTTTAGCTGCTGATTGTTGCACATTCCGATGTTGGAATCCTTTTGAGCCTCTTCAGACAGTTTAGTTTCATGGATTTTAACCATATTTAGCTAACAGTACGTTAACATTACCTGCTGTAACATTACCCAGTCTGCTCTACTTTTGTCATCATTTATCTTAAACTATCTCCACACTGCCGGCTCCTCTGTCTACCCGCTCAACTGACGAGAGGTGAATGTCACGTTGCCATAAAGTGGTATCAGTGCGGTAGTATCGGAGTATTTTTCAGAGTACGAGTACAAGTACATGAGCACAGTATTGGACCCAGTGCATCCCTACACACGGCATTTCAAGAGTACGGCAGGATACCTGTAGACGTGGTCCTCTTCAACGTGAGACAACGGAGAGCTGCTACTGTCCCGGGACCATGAGCTCTTCTGGGCTGAACCTAACGACTGCAGAGGATACATCAGTCAGAAAAACGACCAAATCTGATTTGTGCTGTGTCACTTCCTTGTACTGAATGCCAGACCTGTTTGTTGAACAGAGTAATGTATGGTGTCCTACCTGCTGAGAGGAGTGGTGGGAGTCCGGCTGATCGATCAGGGACCCATTCAGAGCCTCGGCCGAGGGTGGAGGAGGGACTGGAGGGGGGACAGACACATCCTGGTAGGAGTGTCCTCCAGTGGGGATGGAGTAGGGGGTCTCGTCAGGCAAGAACACAGGTCGCTTTGAGATGTGGGACGTAGTAGATTCCAGGTCCGCCAGCAACGCGTCTGAAAGATTTGATGGTTAAAAGTTTTACTTTGTTGCAAGGTAGCCTGGGAACCAGAGTATCTGCTGAGCTCATGTTTCATTTGCTCTGGCAGATAGGTCTGGCTCCTCTCCCGTTCAAACAGATTTCCAGTAGCACAGGACTTAGTCGATCCAATCACAACCCGGGTTTAAGATGATGACTGACAGAGGAGCGTCATGACTCATGCTAGAATGTAGTCATGGAACGTCCAGAGCAACGCACCGGGCTCACGAAACTCCGATCAACTGACTAGGCAGTGCTGATCAGATATGAATCAAGTGTTGCCTATTTCTCACCTAAAATGTTTTTTAGTGTTCTGTTTAGCTGTTTAAGAATGTTTGTAACCAGGCCGTCATTTGTTTCCTGCAAAACAGACAAAGCAGCGCCCCGACTTGCATGTGTTGCTCAGCATGTTGCTCTATCCAATTGCGTGCAGAGGTATTTTGGTCTGCGCCGTTAATAACGCCCCTTGAAAATAGAAAATGAACTGAAAGGTTCCAGACTAATACGCATTTGAGAATTAGTCTGGCGATGCCAGGCTAGTTGCAAGATGCACTTAAAAAGAAATCGACTTGTACCTACCAAAAAAAAAACATATATTAGGACCACATTGCAATGGTGCTGGTCAAATAATTAAATACAATCTTTGGAATTCTTACTTTCATTAAAAGTATGTAAAATTACTCTGTTATGATTCATATTTTTGTTTAACATGGTTTTCCTACATAAAAAGTATATTAAAAACTCTCTGAAAAGCAGCTGGAAGAACATCTACTCTTCTCCCTCATTAAGAAACTCTGGATCTGGCATCAAGCCCCGCCCACCATGCTGCCATATTTACACTGTGGAATACTCCAACCACAAGTTGATAGGATTAGTTTCTTAGATTTGTGATGTATGAAATCCTGGCTGTCTGAATCTAGAATTTAGAGCCATGGTGTTGACTGCTCATTTCATCATGTTATGTCTAGTAGCAAATAAAAAAACACCATAGATGAGATTAAAAACTTGATTTTCAAATAACAATCTTCATCAAACTCAGACACTTCCCTCATGTCATTGAATTGAATACATCAGAGACAAATTCCTGAACTGTTTTTGCAAGCAAACATGGTTGGGTTGGAGACCAATTAATTCTTTACTGGGGTTGTTGGGTGCTCTGAGGCGACTACCGACTGTGGTGTCAGGCTGTAAACAGACAATGGCAGCGAGTCTCTCATTCCAACCTGTAACAAAAAAAGCTTTTTCCTCAGCGCACAGAAAGGTTAGGCCCTGTCACCATCGCAGCATGGCACAGTACATCACTGAGCCCAACTTCATACCCAAACCCATTAGGCCTTCATAAAATATCTCTCTGAAATCCTCAACATACTTTTTTTTCTCCATCCGTCTATATTATAAATACAACCCTGCTGACAATAAAGCTGGAATTATACTTGCTGTTTGACCATCAGTTTGCGTAGATGTCGCATTGCGTTAAGTATGTACACAATGAACAGACAAAACGGAAGCAGAATACAAGATAGGGCTGCACAATATATTGTTTTTTTATCGCCATCGCAATATCAACTTGCACAACAAACACATTGCAAAAGACTGCGACATATTGCAAAAGACAGGAATTTTTAGAGTTAGTTAGAAAGAGTATCAGTAGAATTTTTTTTCTTTTTTTTTTTATAAATGGTGCCTTTTGTGTTCAGTTCAATGTTCAGTTTATTCAATAAAATAAACTTCCTTTCCGGTTATTTTAAATTTAACAAGTAATTTGTAATATTTTAGCAGCATACTGAAAGGAGCAGAAAGGCAGAACTGATAACTAATATGCGAGGCAGTGTCATGCATTCTCATACACGTGTATTTAAAAGCAAGTATATCTCCGGCTTTATAGCTATGTGCTTAATCTGTCATTTCAGTATCTTATACCTCTGTGAGCCGTGTGTGTCTTTGATTAGTGTTTTATGAGAATCAATGTGAACGTAACAAGACGGACTGATGAGAACAAAGACGCAGGCAGACAGAAAGTGTTTGTGAATCCGGTCCCGGGTTGAGGGGGTACAGTGTTACCCTGCTGAGTGTTCACTGGAACGCAGGAGCAAAATAGACCCTTACATCACACAATCCATCCATCCTCAGCCTGTCCAGAATAGACCGCATACTGTTACACTACAGAGGCTTGGAGCAGTTACAGTCCGTTGCAAAGAATCACTGCACTTTGAAACTCATAACAACAGAGAAGCAGGCTCGAAAACTGCTTCTAAAATACAATCTATGTAAGGAAAAAGTGTCTCTCTAAATCTGAAAACTGTTCATGCATGAACACTTTTATTTCCTGTCCTGATTAGGATATAAGTTTACATAAGTGGCATTTTTCTGTTATCTGAATCATCCTACTTCTCCAAATACTCCACAATTCTTTCGCACAAGTTTACATTAAAACTTAAAAGCTTAAACTGACTGCATACCTAATTGCCCAACGAAAATGGAAGAAACTGCTATAATACCATCCACAATCAAGTGACCATTAAAAAAACATATAAACAGAATATCTTGAAAACCAAGTCCCCACTGGATAGACTGGATACGTTTCTCCTTCGTCTGTGTCACAATAAAAGATCTAACAACAAAGCGTTCACAGTGCAGTCAAACAATTAAGTGGTTCCCAGCAATCCAGGAATATAAAATCCAATATCTGTACTCACATTCTTGTTTCCACCTGCTGTATTTGTAATATGTTCCAGGCAGGATTACATGTCAGTGTGTGTCTGTGTGTATGTGTGTGAAGCAGACCACAGGCAAAGATAGTGTAAGTAACAAGGAGTGATGACATGTTGCCAGTCTCCTGGGGGGGGGGTGGGGGGGGGGAGTGGTTTAAGTGCCAAAATTGGGTGACGGTATCCTTTCAATAATGGTATCCTTTCAGTGTGAATTATCTTAATAACAAACACTGAAAATCTACTTAACATCAGCATTTATAAATGAATATGGCCAATAGGATTGTAACTTTACATACATCAGACTTATGTCTGTTGCCGTATGTTAAACTGCAGTAAGGAGACGTCAAACTTCCACTATATTCTGCCACCACTCTTCATCAGAGAGTCTTCGGTCCAAAAGGAGATCCTGCCCAGAAAGCTAAACGTTTAAGTCATGAAGTTTGACATAAACCACATGGGAGCGCACAAGCCTATTTAAAGCGCTACGCTCGGTGAGTAGCCCATGTCTGTGCAAATGTGCTGAAATATCACGACCAGCTCAAAATAATCTGCACCTGGTGCTGCTGACATGCTGAACAAGGTCTTACTGAAGTTGACTTTGTCACTCATAAAAAACAAAGCCTCCGCAGAGAAAAATACCACCGCTGGTTTTAGGACAAAGGTGAGTCATATAAAATCCAGTGTAGGATTTAGATTTAGATTCACAATTCTCTTTAAGCGCCGTCAAATGAAAAATAAATAAAAGCCTTAAGAAAGTCTAATTATGGTAATGTATTCCTAGAAAGTTCTTCTTGGCCTTGACGGAGAGGACAGCTGTAGCCTACTGCCCGAAGCCTTCCAAAAGACTTGAAGACTGAGCCAAGTTTTTGAGACTTGTACTATAAAAGCGTCTCTGCACTCATTATACCCCCTTCCCTCCTGCTGATACTACACATCTGTGACTCAGGCCCACGGACTCCAGAGTAGAGCTCCACAGGGGACACCATCAATTAGATTCATTGTTAATTAAATATAATGTGTAACACATTATGCCTGTATTCATTCCTCGGTGGGAAACAAACAGCTACAGTAGTTTACAATACTCCGAAGGGGAGATTGTCTTTTTTGTTTTTTTTGTTTGTAGAAAAATTGTCACAGTGAAAATCAATGCCACCTATAGGCCTGTCACAATAACTACTTTTGTTGGACAATATATTGTCCCAGAAATATTCCGCGATAAATGGCATTATTGTCATTTTAAGACCATTTTATGCCACTAATATAATAATGTAATAGCATAATAATGCAAGTGCACCCTTTCAAAGAGCAATTCACTTTTCATTCTTAAGAATAAGCTTAATAAAAAATATTAAAATATCCTAAATAAAAAATCAAACCACACAACCAAAATATAAAATAGACACTTGGGCTCTGTTTACAAAAATTGCATTAAATAAATATTAAACATTTGGTACAGGGGTACAGAGAGTCATTACTACCAATCCAGCTCCTCAATGATTAGGACCTTTGTTAACTAAAAGTGCAAAGTAATAACTTATCTAATAAGTTAGATATAAGTAAAAACAACAGCAACAACAACAACAACAACAACAACAACAACAAAAACAACAACAACAACAACAACAGCAGCAACTCTCTACTTCCACTTTTTGTTGCCACGGTTTTTAAACAAAGTCGTCATACCAGCTCGTTAACGGTAATCCTCTGTCATTATTCAGCTGAAACCTAAAATGTTCGACACCGGAGCTGTGGAGCTTTAAAACCAAATCCATTTGGCCCAAGTCTTATAATGTTCGGGAAAACTCTGCTGTTTATTCTGGCATCAGGTTGGGTAAAATGTTGGTGATAAACACAACGGCCTCGATAAGTCGATAACGTAATTATTGTGACAGTCCGAGTCACCTACAGTATGTGTCATTTTCAGAAGATGTCCGACACGTCAGGGTTTTAATGAAGATATGGATTAGAGCTGAAACGATTAGTCAATTAACCACTGGACAGAAAATCTATCTGCAACTATTTTAATAATCAACTAATTGTTAAGTAATTTTTCAAGCAAAAATGCAAAACATTGTCTAGTTCCAGCTGCTGCTTTTCTTTGTCTCATGTGATAGTAAACTGAATATATTTGGGTTTTAGACTGCTGGTAAGACAAAACAAGTGATTTGAAAGTGTCACGTTGGGCTTCAGGAAA
The DNA here is from genome assembly GCA_028570985.1 of Heterobranchus longifilis. NCBI lineage: Eukaryota > Metazoa > Chordata > Actinopteri > Siluriformes > Clariidae > Heterobranchus > Heterobranchus longifilis. The sequence continues at coordinate 631 of JAOVVB010154499.1, read as the reverse complement.
TTGTGAAAAATGCTTTTTTAAGCATTAAAATAGAAGAGAATATCGATAATAAATATGATTGTTAGTTGCAGCTAAGGCTGTCATGATACCAGATACAATATCATTGGAGAAAAAAAACGATATTTGATAATTCTTTCGATACCACAACAAAAAGAAGAAATGTCCTAGGCACACAGAATAGGATCTTTTTTTTCTTTTTTTAATTAACAACCTGCAGTGCTGGTCACTGAACACATATTACCAACAGTTGATTTTCTTCCCTGTTGTTTCATCTGTGCAGCCTTGGGTTGAAAATCTGATTGTAGTATCTGCTTTTTTTTTTTATACCTTCGGTACTTTCAATTCTATCGAACGTGGATATTGTATCATTTTAAACAAGTGGTATTGAAAAAGTATCGATACTTTTGACAACTTTAGTTGCAGCCCTAATATGGATGTCACTATAATCACAGTGAGTGATGCACCAGGCTGGATTCTGCTATTTCGCTTTTGCCTTTATGAGATAGTACAGCCAAAGAATGACAGCAAAGGGAGAGAGAGAGAGAGAGACAGAGAGAGAGAGAGAGAGAGACAGAGAGAGAGAGAGAGAGAGAGAGAGAGAGACAGAGAGAGAGAGAGAGAGAGAGAGAGA
>JAOVVB010154488.1:0-11748 GCA_028570985.1 Heterobranchus longifilis | reverse complement strand
AGAAATGATAACTGAAGATATAAATAGAAAAATATAAATAGAAAAATGTGGACATTGCAATTTAAAATATCAGAAATATCAACACTTGAACAAACAATCTAAAATGACAGAGACCATCTTTGGAAAAAATGTATTGAAGGCGTCTGTGAGTTTATATTATGTCCCATCCACTAACATGGAGGAGTTGACCTGTGACCTATACTGCAGCCAGCCACCAGGGGGCGTTACATATGAGGAGCTGTTAGGCTTTTCTTAATTCAAATGTATGTGAAATATCTGTTCTGTATGTACAGTACAGAGGAGCAGTGCAAAAGGTCTCTCTCTCACTTTCTCTTGTCTGTGTGTGTGTGTCTCTCGCCCACTCCCCCGCGGTACAGCTGGTGGGTCATCTCATGCTGAAAATAGCGGTCAGCTGGCCTGATGGACGGCTGTTGTGCGGTGTCAGATAGCTTAGTTCGGAAGGTTGCCATGACCGCGCCTTCTCTCTATCTTCTTTCTTTCTCTCACTCCCCCTTTCCAAACTCACACATTTCCTCTTCCATTGCTTTTTCCACACCCTCTTTCTGTCTTCCAGTCTAGTATTTACATCTCTGCTCTTGCTGTTTCTCCTTTCCTCCTTAACATCCGCTTCTTTTTCCCCTCTCTTTTCCACATTCTTTCAGAGCGAAATTGACATTTTCTTGTCTTTTTTTTTGGGCTTTGTTGCTCTTTTTATGTGCCCCCCACCCAAGTTGTTGTGCACTGTATGGACTGTCTGTCAGTAGCTATATCTAGCTGTCTATCTCTGTTCTGTGTAGTCACCATATACTGTGTGGTATAACATATATATTAAAAAAAAAAGGTTAGATTTTGCTTTATTTTACAGGTTCATAAACTCTTAATAAATTCCTCATAATTTCCTGGAAAGAAAAACGTAATTATAGAATGTGTTAAATTCACAAATTTCCTATAATTAAAAGTGCCATATTGTGAAAGTGAGAAAGTATCAAAGTGCTCAATCCACAGAGAAATGTACACAGCCTGTATTCAGACACTGTGCCTTTAAACGAGCCATCAGGATTTCCGTAAGTTTGTGATGTCACAACTATATTATATATACATAGAAAGTGCAGCTAGAGTGCCGTTACACTGTGAGAGCACAAATGTGGAAGACCCTGAAACGCTGACCAATCAGAGCTTAGCATGGGCTTAGCATGTAAACATGGTCTGGTAGAAACCCAAAATACAAGTGTAAACCTGTAAATAAGCATACTAATATGGGACCTTTAATAAAAATTAATTGCAAAGCTAGAATAAGCTATAAGTCAACTGGTCATGCAGTGTAGGCCAGGGCTGAAAATAATAATAATTTTCATTATGGATTCATCTGCCAAGTATTTCTTTGATTTTGGACCATAAAATGTAAAATAGCAAAAAATTCCCATCACATCAGATTTTATTGACTGTGGCCTGCGTGATAAGCAAACGACCCCAGCTGTCTTCAGATTTGGATTGAAAAATTGCTAAATCCTGTGTGTCCAAATCCATTAGTACAAGGGAGTAGGTTACATCACTTTTCCCCAATTTCTTCAGATGTTTTCTCCACAAAGGTTCCCGCACACTGTCGGCATTAAATTAATTGAAAAAGTGCAGAGTCAGTGTGCAGCCAGGAGGTCACTACCTTTTCCTGTTGCATGACTTCATTCTCCTCTGCACCAGTTGTGCTTTAGACATTCAGTCTACAAAGACTTACAATGCATCAGCAACACAACAGAAAAATATAAATAAATTTTAAAATATATTTAAAATAATAAAAACAAACTATAAAGTTGCTGTTTTTACCTGCTGTGAATTCATTTTGAATTGTTTGTTGTTGTTACCATTAATTTTCTGAGCAATGTAATAGTTTTTTCATTGTGATCTTTATTCACAATAGATGGATAGATAGAAACAGTTTTTCCTCGGTTCTGCATTTTCCAGTATGATTGGCACTTTGGTCTAATATACCACCTCGAGCAACACAAAACTATGCAGCCGATGACATGTTGCCCACTTGATTTATCCCTACTCCAGGCGTGTGTGTGTGTGTGTGTGTGTGTGTGTGTGCGTGCGTGTGTGTGTGTGTGACGCCGTGGGAGGGTCTGTGTACTTTTGTAGATTGGTTTTAAAATTGTAGAATTTATCAACATTGACAACCTTTCATCGGGTGTGGGAAACTGGGAGTTCGTGTGAGTGTGTATAGGCATCTATGTGTATTTCTGCATGTGGAGCCCATGTCTGCCGCTATTACCCATCATTCCTTGCCTTAAAGGCACAGACCTCTGGATGCTAATCCGGATTTGAGGAGACAGGCAGGTACATTCAGGCGTTAAGGCCATTGCACACTGAGTCTGGTTTTTTTCGTCTGAAATTGTCACACGTTTAAAAATAAATACGACCCCACGTTGTGTCAATCACGTTTACACACCAACTCCGAATCTTTCGTCAGTCATTGAAGTTTTCAGAGCAGGTTAGATTTTCTGTGTTTTTTCACATCTGTCAAAAGGAAAAGAGAGGTGTTTGACCACTCAGAGCCACCGGCCACGCAAAGGTCATCATCCAAAATGTAAATACAGGACAGATAATATACATTTTAAAAGTGCATTTCACACTTTCACAGCAGCAGATTTTCTCCAGCACTGACTGTCAGGTCCACTGTGTATCAAACTGGAAAAAAAATACCGCAGCTCCTTCACCAGCAGCTCAAACTCTGCTTGCTCTTATGTCTTTATCTTGTATTGCGAAGTTTTGCAACTAATGGAGTAATAAAATGCATCGGACTCAGTGTGCAAGGTTTCTGTGCATAACGATTTTTTTCAGATGACGAATTAAAAAAACGCATATGAAAAATACGGACTGTGTTGCAAAACAGTGGCCTCAAAGATGCATGTTGTCCGAAGTAGGAAAGGAGCCTTGGGCCCCCCACTTTACGCCCCTGGACCGATATCTGTGCAAGCTGCAGTCACAAAACTTTCCAGGTGTGTAGTTAAGATCTAAATGAAGGCATCGACAGCTTTCATTTCTTTATCTTCAGATGTAGATTCTTTATTTGGTTGGTTGTTTCTCTTTTTCTTTACAAACCCCCCATGAAGTAAGGCAAATATGCTAGACCACATGCACAGACCGCTGAGTAAAACTCTAAATATACTGCATGTGTAGACACACAAAGCCATCAGTTAACACTCTGGGATTACAGTAAAGTTGTCCCTCAGTGCTGTTTTAGAATCAGCCTCTCTGCCTTTAAATCTTAACCTTGTCAGCAGCACAGAGGGGGTTACAGATCTGAGTACAGCCACGGTGTCTCGGGACAATTTAGTGCAGCACCACTTAGAGCTCCCTACTTTCAGTTATTAATATCAGCTTTCACATTTACAAAACAGCCATTCTGCTCTGCAGAGTATGGGGAAAGAAAAGGGACACATTTTAATAATGAATCAAAGATGATTTCACTCTCCTGTTTCCATATAGGTCAAAATAAATAAAGACCTAAACAAGTAAAAACATGAAGAAGCATGGAAGTAACTAACCAAAGAGGTAAATAGATACATAACTTTTCACACAATAAACTAACCCAAAAAGACGGGTTATCAACTGAACAAATAAACAACTAAACAAACAATGTGCAGTGTTCTGCGCCGACAGAAGAACAGCTGTATACAGTGTTCCTGTCGTGTTGAATCCAGCTCAGTGAAATGATGAAAATGAAACATTACTAATTTTTCAAGCCTGACTGAGGAACGTCATTCGGGAAATTAAATTTTGAAGTCGGTAGAGTGCTTGATATAATAGGAACGGGCCTTACAGGAATGGAAATATAACCAAAAGTTGCACCAAACGCTGGAAAAAAGAGAAGAGAGAACATCTTGCATGAAGAGTCAGTCATAGCTCAGATGTAAATTTATATTTTTTCTCTGATGACTCATAGTCAATCATGATGAATATTTTCAGCAAGTATTTGAAACTATGTGTCAACTAGAGGAAAAGGAAGCAACACAAAACCAGTTGGAATTGGCAATACACACAAGCAAAAATGTAAGAAATGGATTAAACGCTTTAACATACGCTACATTCGTTAGCATGTCCAGCTGCAGTGTTGTTTCCAAGGCCAAGGAGCACATCCTTTAATGTTACATTATTTCGTGTGGTTAGTCGGGATGTGCATCTCCGGTCTGAGGCCGATGTGATACATTAAATTTACATATGCAGCAACTACCGATGCGATACAATCCGATTCACCCCCTACTGCGATGCAGTGCGATTCGACACAATTTTATTCAACACATTGCGATTCAGTGCGTTTCAATGTGATGTGATGCAAAAGAATATGATGATGCAATGCAATTCGATATGGTACAGTTGTGTTATACTTTGACTTCCATTGATGACCAAATGTCCCATATTCTGCTCATTTTCAGGTTCATACTTGTATTTTGGCTTTATCTTTAAATGCTTTAATGTTCTAAAAACACATTATTTTTCTCACACTGTCTGTCTGAATATTCCTGTATTCACCCTCTGTCTGAAACTCTCCATTTTAGCGCCTGTTTCTTTAAGACCCCCTCCCGAAAAACCCCAGTCTGCTCTGATTGGTCAGCGTTTCTGGGTCTTCTGCATCTGTGTTCTTGCCGGCTCTGCACCGTCATTGCAGTCAGGGAATGACTGTAGCTGCACAGTAGTGGTGCTTTCTACCCATATATGGTAATATAGTTGTGACATCACAACTTCAAGGAAGTCGGCTCGTTTAAAGGCACAGTTACTGAATACTGGGCTGTGTGCGTTTTGATACTTTCACAGTATTTATATAGCAGACCTGCTTTATATTCCAAAAAAAGACATGGAAATCTTTACAATATGGGACTTTTAAAGGCATATTAAAAGCATATCTAGGTTAGAGGCTATGAAGTGCCCTTTCCCTTAGGAAGAAAATCCCATTGGGGACAAAAGTCCAAAAGTCTAATCAGTGGTTCTGCATGATCAAGTAATGACATTTATGGACAGAAGATGGCAGCAGAGGCAGCCGATGGCTTTGTGACTGTCCTCAGAGAGACTGTGTGAGATGCTGGCAATGAAGATGAATGTGTGGGAACAGATCCGCCTGTTCTTGGGAGATTTGACTCTGGCTGTGTATGAGAGAGAGACAGGTTGAGTTGATATAAACAGAGGGAGAGAGAGAGAGAGGATGAAGGGGAAAACAAACACCAAACAAGAACGATGGTGGGGAAGAAAGGCAGCTGTTGTTTTCTGGAGGGAAGAAAAGGATGTGTGGTAAAATAAATGACCGAGTAGTGATGGATGTGAGATGTGTCTCTCAGTCGGCATGGACTGGAGGATTTGGTGTATGATCTGACCCACATGGAGTTTCTGGGTCACTACAGGCCAGAGGAGGAGGCTGTGTGTGTGTGTTGTAATGAGTCGAGGATCCCACAGGAACCCCCTCGCTGCTCAATCAGACTCAATCATTCTGTCTTTTTCAGAATCAGGTTGCACCCCCATTTTCATGGAAGTGGGCCAACAGCTCGCAGCAGGGCACGGCACTGATCATCCAGGTCGGAGTCCCGCTGGGCTGAAGTCAACCACAAAAAGTCATTCTTGCGTAGATTATCATGCCTCATTGATTTGTCAAGCCTCCATTATTATCTCTCTCAGACAGTTGGTGTGGTGTCATTAGAGGACACCACATCTGACTTTGCATGATTTGCTCGCTGTCAAAACTAGAGAACATCTTGCGATGGGATCACACCAGCTGTGACGCCAAATTTGGCCAGGGGCATAAAGTGAGGGAGCCAATGGCCTCTTCCCTACTTTCATTTTTATCTCAACTAGGCCTACTAGGGGTGTCACTGGGGCTGTACCCGACTCAGAACTGTGTCAGTCGACTCGGATTTGGCAGTTCAACATGAGGATTTGACTATTAGTTCTGTGGTTGAAGCCTGTTGTATTACAGTTTATGCATGTGCGGCGAGGTGCGCAGCTTGTTAGACGGCATGTAAATAAAGGCAACAACCAGATGCACAAACCACCGTCTCCTCTATTAAACTATCAAGCAACGCTTTATTAAACTGCCAGTCTTTTGAATGGAGTTCAGGCCAGGGTGACGGCGACATTCACATCGCTCGGCTCAGGATCAGGATCCTCCCTGGGTTTGGATTAGTTGGGATTTTCAATAGTTTTAGTTAACTTTTAAACAGACAATGAAAGTGACAGTAATGAGTCTAAAACACAACAAAGAGGAGGATCAGAAAAGATGAGTTTGAGGTGTTGTCTCTTGATTCATAAATAAGTCATCAAAAATCATAAAGAATATTGGATATTTGTATGCATTAGATCTGTTAAAGCCTTCAAGTCAGCAAACAATCATTTAGCATAATGTGCATTTGCACACACACACACACACGCACACACACACACACACACACACACACAGAGACAGAAAAAGTCTCACAAGGCCAGCTTCATCAAACAGCAGAAGATGGAGAAATAAGATCAGCTCCACTTTGATCCTCTTTGCTGCATCAGTCTCACACATTCTGCGTATACACGTGTGTTTCGTGCTCTTCTAAGTCTATCTTTGTGAGGACCAATTTGAGTTTTAGACTTTGGAATGACGACATTTTGGCCGTTCCTCGCTTCAGGAGAAACCATCAAAGGGCTGTTTGAGGAGAGGTGCCCTGGTGGTTTAAGGGTTAAAGCACTGAAAATGAACGGCACCTTCTCAAGTTTGGAATGGGACCTTTAACTCAATCACTAGCTCTCTCTGCCCTCATTTCCTGTCATCTCTCTACTGGGGACATTCTGCTAATAGTCTGCGACATGGTTCAATGGCTGCATGGTAGTTCGGTGTTTTACGTTGCAGTGCTGGGCCAATCAGTTCAATTTATATGCCCCAAAACCCTAAATCTAGGGTCCTAGAAATGCAGTCCTAGAAATGCAGTCCTAGGACTGCAGTACTGAAACTGCACTGTCATCTATTGCAGGAACATAATATTGTTTTAATCTGGCCTTTGCTCTCTCCACTATTTGCTCTCCTTCTCACTTGTTTCTTCTCTCTCTCTCTCTGTAACTCTGTTTTTCTTCTCTATTCTCTCCTTGTATAGCTGTCTGTCTCCACATTGTTCTTGACTTTCATTTCTATTGTGTTGTTTCATTCGCTCTGATTTGCTCACACTGTCTAATCTCTCACAATCATGGGCATCAAACACACACGCTCTGCTGCTTCTTGACTTCCTTCTATTCATCACGCCTTTCTGTCTCTCTATATATATGTGTGTACAGAATATATATATATATATATATATATATATATAAAACCATTGTCGGTAATGTTCTGTTCATTTTTGCTCCCAAAAATGGTGTCACAAGGTCGTGGAAAGGAAAGATGGAATGGGAGGGATGATTTAGAAAAAAGATGAGAAAAAAGTGGAGTGAAAGAAAAATTCTGAGAAATGGAGACAGATGGCCAGAGGGCAGATGGGGCCACTTAGGTTGAAAGGTTGAATGGATGATTCAACGATGAAGGAGGGAAAGATGGTGCAATGGGGAGGTATAAAAAATAAAAACAAACTGCAAGGAGCCCAGAGGTTTGGGAGAGCAAGTCGCAGGAGGATTTCAGATGAAGGATATTCTGAGGGATGGAGTGGAGAAGGTTGAAAGAGCAGAAAAGGAGAGCTGGACACGCAGGCTTTTGGATGGAGGGGTTCAGTGTTCGGTGAGGAGTTTGGGAAGCAGGCGGCCATGAGGAAGATGGTACCAGATGGAGGAAATATTTCTCCATCTTTCTCAGATGGAGAAACAGAGGGGGGAAAGAAAATGCTGAAAGTTTTGAGAGGACCGTGCACTCGAGGTGCTGGCAGGAAGGAGGGCATGACGGAGAGATTTTTGAAAGTTGTGTTTGGTAAAAATGAGAACCAGTGAGGGTCTGTGGGATGTTTTGTGGGTCTCTGAGCTGGTTAGCAGACAGTCTGACTCACCAGATGTGGACCGCTGTGAGAAGCCTCCCCTTTTTCTCCGTTCTGCTCCGACTGCTAGCGCCGGAGCAAACATTGTAAATATTAATGATGGAAAACTTTGACAGGACACTGAAAGATTGGACAGTAAAGCAGGGTTGCCTGTCTCATTAAGATAATGTCTGTACAATTTACAACACATGAATTTTAGAGCAAATAAAACACAAACAAACTAGAAGGGCACTCCACTCCTCCGCCAAGGCCATGCCCTATCTCACAATGTTAACAAAAGAGAAAAATAATTTATGTATCCGCCCCGTGATTCAGATCCGCTCCAAAATTGAATGAGTTCCTCCTTGGCCCATGCTACACCCATCCACCAAGTTTTATGAAAATCAGGCCAGTAGCTTTTCCATAATCCTGCTGACAAACAGACAAAGAAATCGAACCGAATAACCTCCTTGGCGGAGGTAATAAAGTGATTCCTTTAAGTAATATAAGACAGTAACTGTATTCAGAATACCACCAATTTAAACTGTAACTTACTCATATTTTGTATTTTAAATACATAAACCTGTTACTTATATTCTGTTACTCCTCAACCCTGAGCGCCACAGACGCCACAACTCCGGTATACTGAGAAATAAAGAGAGCTCTCCCTGGCGATGAACTTAGTCAGTATTGTGTGAAACTTTAGCAAGGGCTTGAATGCAACAGTTCATAGTCCTGCACTCTAGCTTTAAATTGCCGTCATTCTTCTAGCGGGCGTCTAAGACTTTCTCCAGCAGCAGCAACGCGATCTGTGTGTGCTGAGGAAAAGATACCGAGTAAAAATCCAAAATATCAAGGGATCCCTTTAAGAATAATCGAGACAAAAACAAGTGAAAGGGCTGACATGCAGATGAAAGAGCGAGGGATGAGAGACACAGGGAGAGACGGTGGGAGGGCTGGGGAGAAGAGGGACAGGGCTCTGATTGCAGTTAATTGCTGTTCACATCCAGGGCGGGTCTAATCACTCTGTGCATGTGTGTGTCCGTGTGTGTGTGTGTGCAGACTATGTTAATTCTTCCCCAGCCTCTGGGTATAGCCCTGAGCTCAGTGGAGCGATGGCGTGGTTGTGCTTTAGCCTTGGTTTATAATTAGCAAATAGATTATATTCCAGAACCTCCGCTGCACCCTCCACGCCTCCGAATCAGACAGGGACCCTTTTTCAACTTACATAAGAGAAACAGGGAGCCAGAACCATAGATAACGCCATATAAATAACTTTTCTTCCTCTCCTTAATTTAAGTGCCTGTGTGATATCTTTGTCCCCTCTGTCTCACTGCTCAGGGGGAATCTGTTTTACCGCAGTCTGACTTCAAACACCTGCTCTGACACGGTTTACATCTTGAGATGAAAATCACACAATGGATTTGTATTTTGATTTTAAAAATCATGTCATTTGGTGGGTTCTTTTTTTTTTACAAAGCCCCTGAAAGTTTTGCGCTAAATAACCAGGAGATTCCACAGGGCACGTGCTGCACCACGGTTTGCTCCGCCCTCCGCACGGCGTCATGCCCCATCGGGAGCGAGCACAACCCGGGACTGCATAAAGAGAACAACAAACAAACAAAAGTTTACTTTGCCTGTCCGATGTTGACTTGCTGTTGATTTGGTTGTTTTTTCCCTTGATTTTTGTACTCAGTTAAATGCACTGCACATGCTGTTTTATTTTGAAAATCGACCCGATGCACTATACCTTTTCTGTGTCCCATTTCCTGTCTGACTCTTTACTCAGATATCTTCTAAAGTGTTCATTTTAAAATGAGAATCAGCTCGTATATCGTAATCAGATTTGTATTAGTCTTAAGTATCAATATAGGGCTCCAGAAATCCATTATTAGTCAGGCTCTCGTTTTTAGGAAGGGATGCCACTTTCCTTTACCTCTTGATAAACCTTACAATGACTTTTTAATGGACCTTGAAGCACCTATGCCCCTAAACCATAAACTAAACCAATAAAAATGAAACATTGGAGGGAATATATTTAATGCAGGCTTGTATTGTCACTGAAACGCGGTGAGGGCTGTTGCCATCAGGCACATTTACAATAACAACCTGGTTCCTTTTGGATCCTGAGTTACAGTTAAGAAAATGCAGCGTGAGAACTTTTATGGCTTTGTAAAAAAAAAAAAAAACGGAGCTGTGTCTCCCTCCCTGTGAGACATTCACCATCTGTCAATTGATTTAAATAACATTTATGAGCCTGATGAAACTTAAATGGAGTGTACTTATATAGCACTTTTCTAGTCTTTCGCGACCACTTAAAGCGCTGCACTACTGTGGTCATTATAGAGGTTACCATGCAAGGTACATGCTCATCAAGGGAGATAAATATTCACACATACTCATGCCGGTGGCTATGCCTTCAGGAGCAATTTGGGGTTCATATCTTGCCCAAGGATACTTCGACATGTAGACTGCAGGGGCCGGGGATCGAACCACCGACTGCCCTAAGAGGAGGCCTTGGAAAGGACGCTGAATAACAGCCTCGCTCATTTATATTCAGCTCTTTCACACTCCACATCAACCACCATTTTAAGCACAATTGTCAAAATCATCAAACGCAACAGTTTGTTATTCTATCAGTGGTTATTTACACATCTCTGCAGCATGGTTTGAGCTTAATTAGAGGCCGTCCAATTTAAGCGTGGTTGTTGTCTTGCTCAGTTAGCTCCATTAGATTTAATTTGACCCGGGCAGAAGTGTAGATCAATCAGAATTCAGAAGTCTTAATGAGCCAGTCGCACTTGGCTGGTCAGTTTTCTAACCGCAGGGCCTGGTTGTCTGCGAGTTGACTTGTTTACACGCGCCCGTAAGATACAATTAAATTCATTAAGGGGCTTTGGACTTCATGCCACGGTTGCTCAGGCACTCAGCATGAGAGGTTATGTACGTTGTGTTCGGACACAAGGGTGCACAGGAGGGAGAAGGGAACATATAGCTATACACCTATAGAACAACAATGAAATCCAGCCCCTACTGACCCATATGTATCAGGATGATAAGCATGTTATCAGTGCATTAAATCGTGTGATAGCATTACAAAAAAACGCACCATCTGAATCGCCCTTTAGAGAGCATGCTGTAGTTATTTAAAAAATTGTCACTGACCTTTTAATGTTGACCTTTAATATTACGGCATAGTTTGGAGGGATGAGCACTATCAACCTGAACCCCCTAAACAGGATTGTAACAGCAGCAAAATTATAAGGCGGGAGCAGGAGCCGCTCAGCATTATCCACAAGAAACGCACAGTAAAGAAAGCCTCACAAATAGCTGAAGACACCACACACACACACACACACACACACACTCAACTACTACTACAACCTCATGACCTGCAGGCCCCGACTGAGGTCCCTGCCCCTCAGAACTAAAAGGCCCACATCTAGTTTTGTACCTACCTCCATCCGTCTATTTAGTTGTAGGTTATAAATTGCAGCATAGCTTTGACAAAGAAAAACGTTGTTATTAAAACATTCTGTTGTCCTGTCGAGAGCCCATAAAAGACTTCAAAAAGGCTTCACGGTTACACTTGCTTGTCCCACAACCATCCCAAATGACAAATCTGATAAATGTTTTACTCGTCTGGAGTAGGAAGGCTGGGGATGCCCATACAATAGTTTGTCAAGCTCTGTAAGCTAGTTTAGCTGTTAAAAAAAATATGTAAATGTTGTTTTTGGGGCTTTTTTGCCTTTACGAGATGGCACAGCTGAAAAACGAGAGAGGGAGGGGGTAACAC
>JAOVVB010154478.1:0-11748 GCA_028570985.1 Heterobranchus longifilis | reverse complement strand
TCATTATTCTCATTTTCACTGTAAAACATATTCAAATGATTATGGTGATTTTTGTGGATTTGTACCAAACAAAGATGTTTTCTTAAGTCTGTATATGATGTGTATCTCTGCAGCACCAAAATATTTATTTAAATGGTATTTTGACATATTTTGCCTCATATATTGCACCTCCTGCGATTTGAAAATTGCAGTCAGCCATATTACAGTTTCGATCAAATGTGGATCCATTGTTCAGCCCTGATGTCTGCAGACAGCATGATGCTGCTGTTGTCAGGTGAATGGAAACAATGCAGAGCGAATTTGCTTGATTAACCAATACTGTGTGGGGGGGCCACATATAGAATATTTTCAGAGACAAGCTGGGGGCCGTTTAAAATCTGTCTGAGGGCCACATTTGGCCCCCGGGCCGGACTTTGGACATGCCTGCATTATAAGAACTAATAATACAGCAATGGTGAAAAGTCAGGGCAGAGATTTCTTTGCTTGGACCGACGACGATGTTGAACTGTGACTGAAAGTAAGAGACAGTAAAGATGGTGGAAAACAGAGTAAATACAGCAACATGTTAGAGCGTCATCTTTCACAGGACGAGGACAAAGGAGCCCCCCCACACAAGAAGCATGAAATCACAGAAGGTATGTCGACCTGACTGAGTGTCAGTCAGTCGTTTCCAAAAGTCTCAGTTTCTGCCTGTACACACAACACAACCCCCGGAGTTTTCAATTTAAAACGTCTCAGTTTTAAGGCCTCAGAAACGGTGGAGCAGCGTGGATGTGAGACGTATACGCAGCGTTTTTAAACGAAAACGTAGTAATGTGGATGTGGATTCTCACACAGACTGAGATAACACCTCTGATCATTTCTGAGCTGATTTCTGTTGAAATAACCTGCTGTTATCTGATGCATCATCACACCGCAGCAGCATCTTCTGATTAAACAACTGAACAAACGTGGCTTGCAGGTGATCGCCACGGTGCCGACAGAGCGGCTGCCGTGCCTGAAGGAGGCGGGGCTGGGCCTGGAGCCCGGGGAGGAGGAGGGGGAGGAGCTGGCGGAGGACGAGGAGGAGATCGACTGCGCCGAGAGAGAGCTGCGCCGCGGACAGATCCTCTGGTTCAGAGGCCTCAACCGCATCCAGACCCAGGTACTGTTGGACCAGACCACCAAAGCAAACCTTAACCAGACCTCTTTCACAGGAATGCACACAGAGAGAGAAACCCAGACAGCACGACACCTCAGCCAGACGCTTCGCTCGGTCATGACACACACGCAGTTTGTTTAAGGTGAATTACACATGATAAATGGGAAATTGGCCAAAAGTAGGATGAAAACCAAAGACAAAATTATGTATCTTAAAGAATGTAAATCAAGTGCTTTATGACGACATGCAAATGATTCAGGGTGGGGGGGGATTGATCCTGAATTATGTAGTAACACTGCCTAAATAAACTGCCAGTATCATGGCCTTTACACACCAACATAAGAGACTTTTGGAAAGAAAGTCCTTTAAAGCTTCAGTGTGCAGGATTTAGCGGCGAGGCTGCAAACTGCTCCTGTGTGTTGGAGAACGTGAGAATGCGAATGGCCGTATCTGGACCCCGTGTTTGTTTTGTCCCTGACTGCAGAAACATGGCAGAGGAGCCGCTCCATACCTTCATATAAACGACTCATTCTAAAGCACCGAAAACACAAAGATTCTTTGTTCCGGGTGATTTATACACTAGAAACATTACGTATTAAAATGATCTTCCATTTCTGTTAATAGATCCTCCTAAATCCTGCACACTGGCCCTTTAAGAGAGCTACTGCATTATCAACTCTTCTATGACAGAGATAACATTTAAGTTAAGTTTAAACACTGTATCTGATGTGTCCTGTCTTTATCTCATCCTGTCTGTTCTTCTGACTTGTGCCAAACATAATGATCCCAGTTGTTTTCTCTCCTAACTTTTCTGTTCTGCTCACATTTCGTGAAATGGTTTTATCTAACTTGGAAGTGGTATTTTAGACGCTCATAAACATGATGAGAGAGCATAAATGCTGTGATTGTGTGCGTATTGATTCAGCGGCTGCGTGTGTGTGTGTGTGTGTGTGTGTGTGTGCTAAGTAGACAGGCTGTTGACTTGCTTGATTACTTTAATTGATTGATTCTTGCACTGCTTTGTGTGAGAACGTACATTAAGAAAGCAAAACAGCATCAACGTGAACAACAATCTGCTAACAGCCTCCTGAGTGTTAGAGATCAGTCACAGTCTCTGCTTAAGTGCCTTTGCGTAAAGTGGCCAGTTTTTCATTGAGAGGGTTTGGTCTGAGTGTGCAGACAACACACGCACATTCGCACACGCACACACACGCACACACACGCACACACACACACGCACATTCGCACACGCACACACACACACACACACACACACACACACGCACACACACACACAGTTTTTGAGTACTATGAGTATTAGGGCCAGGCATAAGGGGAAAAAAATGTGAGGAGAAAGATAATTCTTTTTTCTTTTTTTTTGCATTTCGAAATAAAGTCAAAATGTGGAGAATAAAGTCGAAATGTGACAATAAAGTCATAATGTCAAGAATAAAGTTGAAATACCGTTTCGAGAATAACGTTGAAATGTCGAGAATGAAGTCGAAGTTTTGAGAATAAAGTCGAAATGCCAATAATAAAGTCGTAATGTGAAGAATAAAGTTGAAATGTCGAGAATGAAGTCGAAATTTTGAGAATAAAGTCGAAAATGTCGAGGTTGGAATGTCAAGAATAAAGTTAAAAATTCTTGACATTTCGACTTTTTTGAAATGCAAAATAAACAAACAGGCCCTCACTTCCCGGCACACGTCGGGGGTGCTGGCAGGACGGCGGCAGGACGGCGGCAGGCTGCGCTGTGTGTGTGATGCTGGAGATGAATCTTGCATCACTTCCTGTGTCCACTGTGTGGTGCAGAGAACAGACAATAATCAGCCATGTTGCTGTAGATCATGTATGGACCACTCCGTGTACATTTCAGATCTGATGATGTTTGTCAAAAAAGACCAACTTCCTGAGTCAATTTTTTTTGTTTTTTATGTAGATGTGTTCAGGCCAGAAGTTTTAACAAACGTGAAGTTTGGGGCAGATTGGATTATGTACGTCCGATTTACAACAACTTCCTGTTTCATGGCGAGACGTGCGAAATGGCCACCGCGTCATTAGACAACACGATTAAACATGCATCATGTTGTATGTGAAGTGCAGAGCACACCATTTGAGTTTGGTGTAAATCTGATGATGTTTGTCACAGAAGGCTCACTTCCTGTTGCCAGTAGGTGGCGCTGTGATGATGAGTCATTTATTTTTACCTCGATGTGTTCAGGCCGGGACTCTTGGGGCAGATTGGACAATGTACAGTCGAGTTACAACAACTTCCTGCTGCCTGGTGAGATGTGGATATTCGCCACCATGCCGTTCATCAAAAACTCACAGTCTGCACAATAAAGCATCATCAACATCTTTCTGACCACATCTGGTGTTTATCTGGTCAGCTGACGAGGAGAATCAGAATCAGAATCAGATTTATTGTAGTAGTTTTCACACACAAGGAATTTGTCTTGATGTAATGGTGCATAACAGAAGGTAAGAGAAAAAAACACAGAAAAAACAACACAAAAGGTATATATACAAGTGAGAAAAAACTACAAAAACAGGTGGTATAAATAACTATAATATATAAATAACATTACAATAAGGAATATGTAAACAGTATGTTCTGTGTGAAGAGCTGCATAGTTTAGGAAATACAGTATGTACAAGGAATATTGACAGGATGGGTAAATGTACCTTTTTTTATAGGTAGGGATGCAACGAACAATTATTTTAATTGAAGATTAATCTTGTAATTATTTTCTTGATTAATCAATTGGTTGTTTGGTCTATAAAATGTAAGAAAAGTGTGAAAAATGTCTATCAGTGTTTCCCAAAGCCCAAGATGACGTCCTAAAATATCTCATTATATTCACATTTTAAATCAGTGAATCTTGACTTTTTCTTTAAAAAAAATACTTGACCGGATTACAGTGTTGCTACACATTTCCTATTTCAAAATTCCATACTTGTCCAGGCTCAAATTTCCAGAATTCTTTGTCGATTACATAGAAAAAGACTTTTGCTCTTGCATATAGCCTATAATTGACGCCTCTCCCATATCGAACAATTTCACACAGCTTTCTTTTCCCATTTGGAATCCTTCCAACCAGATTTTATATTTGGGATCGTCAAGCCAGCTGTCGGAAAACTTGCATTTACCCGTTGTATCTGTTCAGTCCACACTGAAGCAGAAAGTTGGAGGACATGCTGCTGTCAAACATCTCCTTATAATATTGTATTATTGTCACTCCCCCCATATTTTTATTCTCTTTTAGAAAAAAAATAACTGAAAATGAGTTAAAAAAAGGTAAATATTTAAACATTTACAGCATTTTGTAGAGCTTTGTTTATTCACTGTGTCCATAGAAATGACGATGAACGCAGCCATAAAGTTTTCCTTACGCAGAAGTCTGTTTACTTTTCTGTTATCATCACTACATAACTCATACATGTTCAGACAAGTGTAATATTTGGTTATTTGTGATTCTATGTATATATACACAATTCAAAGATATTGCTGCATTTTCTTTCAAATTAATTTTGTTGTGGATGTCCAGATTTGGTACTGAATTTTATATTTTAGAAAACAGAATCGGGGCTGGAAAGACAAATATTCTCCCATACTCTTTTCTTTTTTCCAAACTTATTGAGACCTGGAAATCACTAAAATCTAAATTCATACTTTTCCATACTGCGCAGGAACCCTGCGATTATCAAAATAGTTAATTTAATAGTTAACAACTACTTGATTAATCTTTGCAGCTCTATTTATGGGCAAAAACAGGCAACATGAAAACTCAGTGGAAAAAAAACAGAAGTCATCTGCACTTTGACACAAAAATTCCATCAAATAAAAATGCAAATTAAAGGACAGGTACCAACCTTAACGAAGCAGAGAGGCAGGAAGGCTACGTAGTAAGCACTGAACAGCGAGTTGAACAGCACTTCCTTAATCCGCCTGTTGAAGTCGCTCCTCAGCTCTTCCACCTCGGCTCGAATCAACTCCGGTGTGTGCGAGTGTGTGTGTGGTGGGCAGGTGTGCGTAGGCATGTGCGGGGGGCTGGAAAACTGCTCTCTGAGGTTCTCTCGCAACAGGAAGAGGAAGTCGCGTGGGCGAAAGAACGGGGCGTCTGATAGGTCGGTCTGCTGGTGGTCGGCGGGGTAATCGCAGTCAGCCGGTGCCGTTTGGCTTTTCCCTCCCTCCTGATGGAAACAGCAAAGCGGGACGTACACACCAAATCTGGTGTGGAAGGAGGGGGGGGGTGAGCCGGCGAGGACAGAAGAACAGAGCAGCGAGTTTTAGATTCAAACGATGGCAGGATGAAAAGGAAGATGCATGATGTGAAAACATCATGCATATTTAAAATGAGCCACATTAAGGGAGGGTGGTTCCATAACTTCCAGTTCCATTAGCGCACACTTAAAAAAAGGACAAAACAGCAACATGCTCATTACGGATGGCCTGATGAATGATCATGTGATCATTTGTTTTGAAAATCGGATGTGTGGTGGTGTTTCCCAAAGGAAACATCTCATTAGTGTGGGTTTTTTTCATGCTGATAAGTTTAGTTTTTTTTTTCCACCACTGCATCTCGACAGCAATGTCATGGTTTGTGTATGAAAGCACAAAAAGGTTGAAATGTTTTGCACGTGATTCAGTCATTGACCTCTTTCCTTGACCTCTCACATCCACAAAATCAAAACAAAAAGAAATCAAACTTAAATACAATGTTTATTCATGTCTTTCAGATGTCTTTTACTAATGATGTTTTGCTGACTCCAGTTCTGGTTTTAATTCAAACCTGTCGCAAGTGCCAAAACTGTAGTTCTTCAAACGCACACTTGAGGCTGGCTGCAAAAGCGAGTCAATCCCCATAGACCCCCATGTTAAAATGCCCAACTTTACAGCAGAAACAGGTTTACAGCCTGGCACAAAAAAACGTTTTGGTCTCTATAGTTAATTTTCCCGTTCATAAAAACTGTATGGGGGATGATTTTTTATATAACTCACCCGTTGAAATTATATTATGGGTTAAAGTTATGCATAATAAAGGGAATGGCCGCTTTGAGTGACAGGTGGCCACCCACACTGAGCTTCATTTTGGCTCTTGAGAAACCTATGGGTGACGTCACAGAGACTATAGTTTATACCGTCTAGGGTCAGGTTGTGATATTGTGGTTGCTGTGTGTGTGTGTGTGTGTGTGTGTTTGTTTGAAGCAAAGTGAAGCTTTAACACACAAAGTGCTCGTCAGGTCACCAAACAGCCCCTTACCCTCACATCTTTACAACATTGGAATCAGGGGCTGCATCCCACAATTTCTGTAAAAGCTGTAATCCAACAATTCGACTGCACAAAGTGATGTGTGCAGAGGTGTAAAAAAAAGTAAGTTTGAACTTCTCTTTCAAACTCTATTCTTTCATTATTCACACAACTACTTCAGTTTTTGTGCGAACAACCGAGTGCAACACTACGAATGACTGACGAGAGTCGTGCACTGTTATCCCTGTTGGTACGGTGATGACTATGATGGCAGGTCTTTTGTCCCGCCTTCAAGTGTGGGCATTCAGAACAGGTTTAAAAAGGTATAAACACTTTTGCTTTGAGGTCAGATGTCAACATGCACATCCTGGCCTTTAGAGGGTTAGGGTCGGGGGGGGGAGGGGGGTATTAAAGACTCACGGGTATCCCAGGAAGAGGAGGTTGAGCACAGAGTGGTTCTTGCAGAGGTTGACCAGCGTCCAGCAGAGCACCCAGCCGCACATGGTCAGCAGGCTGAGCCGAGCTGCGATCAGAACCACGTAACGGAGCAGTGATCTGCCGCTGCTCTGAGACACCTGGACGAGACAGAATCGCTCACAGTTACCAGAAAGACAGCAGTGGGCTTTGATTCCTACAGGGGCGGGGGGGTGTACTAAAATGCTGATTGCATGTGCAGGTGTGTTTACCTCTGAAACAATAGTCCAAACAAGCCTCCTGGCCAACATGACTGTGATGAAGATAGCCAGGTGGTAATCCATTAGATGAAAGTTCTGTTCAAATAGAAAAGAGAAAGAAGCTATCGTTACTTTTCCGTGGAGACATTTTTGAATTGTACATATTAAATTTGACTCGAACACGATGAACAAAAATCTGTTGTGATCTCCTAAATGACAAATCAGCGTTGGTGTGTGCAGTGGCTGAACGGATGTGTCCGTTTTTGTCATCACCAAAAAAAACACAACAAAAACCTGTCTTTTGCCAAAACACATTTCAGGGTAATAAGGTTAATCATTTTGGGCGTTTACCATTTTCACTCAAAAGTTGTGTTTCCTGCTGCAAGAAGATACAGTTCATTGGAGGTTATTGTAAACAAGGTCTCAGCCACAGTACATAACATGCTGCCAGTAATAGATAGCACAGAGGAAAATGAAAGTGAAGATAAAAAACAGTGACTCAAAGTGATTCTGTTGAATGGACTGCGGGGGGGGGAATCAAACAAAGTAAAAATATCAGTTTAAAAAATGTATTTTTGCGAGGTACAGAATGGAAGGATGAGATAAGCATGAAGCTTCTTCCTACTCATTTTCAGACAAGAAATGTTAATTTATGTTGTATATATTCACCGTTGTTGTTTTTTTTGTTTGTTTTTTTACATTACATTTACATATAAATGTTTTTTTTTTTTTTAAATGTTCTAACTAAATATATTTCAATTCAATTCAAAGTAAAGTAAAAAGAAGAAAGCAATAAAAAGTTATGGTACAGAGTGCTTATAATGCTGAGTTCACTCAGTTTTTAATATTCAAAATGAATACATTTGCATGTTTTAATAACAAAAAACAAAACAAAAATGATGAGCCCCCATATCAAGTTTAGTTCATTTTTAAACTTAAAAAAAAGGCAATGATTTCAAATTGCCAGAAACAACAGAGCTGTGTGTGTGTGTGTGTGTGTGTGTGTGTGTGTGTGTGTGTGTGTGCGTGTTCTTACAAGCGAGGTAGAGGCAGCGGGGTGGCTGTATGGGTACCACCACACCGTCCTGTAGATGTTTATGTACTGGACAAACAAGGCCACCAGCAAATAAAGAAAGAGCAGGAACTCAAACAGCAGGCTGCTGTCCAACGGCAGCTCGGGGATCCTCGAGTGACGGACCGGCTCCGGAGTAATGAGGGCAGAGAGAGGTGGCGCAGACAGACCCACCGAGTTACTGCTCCTGGAACACATCAGAAATACAAACATTAGACAGATATATCTATGATGAAGAACAATGTTTGTGTCACATCACACCTACCTACTAGAGCTGTGCTCAAAAAATATATATATCGATACGCATGATACTGATACAGCAGCAAATGTAGTAAATATTTGCATTTATTAATAAATCTGGGATTAGAATCAGAATATTTTATTTTCCTTTTAAGATCTCTGTGGGCCTGAATTTTAAGTGTTTTAAGCTGTGCAAATGCTGTTGTACAGAATAATAAAGAACAGCTGTTGTAGTAAATTCTGTGTAGGATATGGTCATTTATTGCGATATATATCGTATTGTGGCCTCTGTATCGTGATGTGTATTGTATCGTGAGGTTGTACCTTGACTGTAAGAGCTCAAGAAGTACCTACGAGGCTCAGCATTAATCTCTTTTTTGGAGTAAATATCCGTCCAAAAATATCAGTAACTAAGGGAATTCATTCTTTTAGGACAGGGGTGTCAAACTCAATTTCACTAAGGACCACACTGGGAAATGAGAAGCGCATCAAGGGCCAGACATACTGAATAGTTTATTAACGTGCTTTTATTTATCGAAAATATAATCGAAAAATAGAATATTGTTTATATTGTTGCATGTCTCATCTTCCCCTTCTCAATTGAGTCCAAATAAGTTGCTTCGTCATCACAGAAGTTAAGCAAAATAATGCATTCAGCAGGCCTGAATATGACAACTCAAAGGTTGTGTGGTGCATTTAATAAAACAAAATACATCCTGATGTAGAAGCAAAATAATGAATTTTGTTCTTGCCCATACTGTATTTCTGGGGATTTCTGAGTGTCAAAGTGGGCAAGTCTCCTGCTTAATTCGTCTTTAATTTTTCATTAAGCAGACCACAGCTGCAGCTGGGCGGGCCAAAATGTATTGACAGCCTAAATTGATATGTGAGCCGGATCCAAATATGCGACGGGACAGATTTGGCCCGCAGGCCTCGAGTTTGACACGTGTGTTTTAGGGGATCGTGCCAGTTTTAAGAAGAAAAGAGCTAATAATTAGTCATTTAAATAATTAATCAGCAACTGTGTGTGTGCGCGCGCATGTGCTCACCTGTTCCTGAGGCCTGTACCATTGCCGAGGTTGCCTCCAACCAGAGTCTGCAGGGACGGCAGAGCAGAGCGACTTAGCTGCTGTCTGCTGGGACCCCTGCGACCTCCTGGCATGGTCGCCAGTTACCGTGGCAACCACGGACGCCGCCCACCAACCAACAGCCGCTGGCACTCCTCCCCTTCTCCTCAATGAGCCACCATGTACAGCCAGGCCACTGTAGAGGAAAACCGAAAGACAAGAGAGACAGAATGAGAAAAGTAAACATTAGAAAAAAATGCAACAACCAACAAACCTGAGGCCTAATCAACATTTACAGTAGCACCCTGGAGTTCTGAGCCTAACTCCACCCACTGCATAATTTAGAAAAATGCAAAAAGTGGCTGAGGAGGGCGTGCATGGCAGCTCAGTGACGTGAAGCTATTTGAAGCATATTTTTAGGTTCATAAAATGTACCTGATTTCACAAATGTGTAGGATATACTTTCACCACAATGTCTGCTGTTGCTATTTTGAAGCCGGCGAGCCTGCACGCAGCGGGCTGATCCACGGCTGTAGTGGTCAATAGAGCGACTGTAAAATGGTAGATAAACATTTAATTTCCTATCAATCCTTCACCATAAAAGTGCCCTGTTATTTTGTTCATTAAAGCTTTTATTATGAAGCAGCAGAATCAGGAAATGCTGGGGTTTCTTCAGCCGTTTGCCATTTCTGAAAGCGAACATTTCTCCTGACCGTCTCTCACAGACGGCCGGGCGCTGGGGGAGGTCTGTCTTTATATACATTTCATGACGTAGTTTAATTTCATTACGTAGAGACATCCCAAACGGTCTACGCTACATCCGCATTTGCCTTGGACGCTAAATGCAGATTAATACACAATGTCAATATTAACACCATCATTGATTTTTTCATGATCATTGGTTTCATCACAGTAGTCATATAATTTAGTTTACAGCTCAAAAAACATGTTTAAGTGTGCACTAGCTCTTTAAGTAATAGATCTGTCCCAAGGTATTTACACAAATAAACATGTAATAAGTACACAGTAATGAAGTAGTGAAGTTAAAGGATTATTAGAGCACTGCGCAGATGCTCCAATTTTCTTTCCTGTCTCCAGTCTCCAAGTTAATTTGCCAATCTGCATTATAGCAAACTGTTGTGTTGTTATCATTAGCAATCTGAGAGGGGAAATTAGTAATGTTTCTACCTCAAGAGCATATATTTTTGTATGCGTTTGACCATTCTATACAAGGAGCATGATTCACTGGGGGTTAAAATTACTTTTTGGGGCATTTTTTGCCCTTATTTGATAGTGGAGAGACAGGAAATGTGGGGAAAGAGAGTAGGGACATGACATGCTGCAGAGTTTGGCCAGCCGGGATATCAAACCAGGGACTCGCTGCTCAGGACATTTGCGCCCATGGTATGCGCCCTAACCAGTCAGCTATCAGGTCACCGCCATTCACAGAGGTGTAAAGAAGCAAATGTCAATACTGTGCCATTTGTCTGTTTATCACTGCTCTGATCAGCCTTCATCAAATCTACTTCAGGTCAAAGATATAACATCATGACAAACTGTGTCAGCAGTAGATTTCAACCCTCACAAGCCTGCCAGGGTTTTCCCCAGGAAATTATTTAGCAGAGGTAGTGATGGGCCACTCATATTCTGACATATCTTTTTTTATGATCAGTTTTAGTTCGTAGATTACACTCTAAATACCACATAAACTCATCTTCTTTCCTCTCCTCAACGCCACCTCATCCTTCACACTCCACCATAAAAAAAAAGAATAGTTTCGTTTTTCTTACACGTACGTAGCATAAAGGGACTACAACTGCATTTTGTTGTGCAACCCTGTGTTGTACAATGGCAATAAATTAACCGTGAAGCTTAAATATATGGCATTTGTTGTGTGAAATAGCCTCTGTTTTTGTTTTTGTTTTTTAAAGATTATTATTTGGCACTTTTGCACCAAGGTTCCTTTTCTGAATGTTGATGTTTTATCATGAAAGTGGATTAATTTGTGATTTTAGTGGAGGTTGTCAATATTAATATAAGACACACCACTATAATGCTATACAGCTCCTCCCCAAACTACAGCCTCTGAAGTTGAATCAACACCTCTTTGACATACAAAGAGGTGTTGATTCTACTTCAGAGGCGATTTCAACATCATCTAATGAAGGAAGGATTTATTGCAGGACTGTTGAATTAGACGGCATTAGTTTTAGCTGGGTGTACTTAATAACCTTAGTCTGGAAACCAGATGAATCTACGAGCTCATGTCTCATTTGCTCTGGCAGATATGTCTCGTTCCCCT
>JAOVVB010154467.1:0-11748 GCA_028570985.1 Heterobranchus longifilis | reverse complement strand
GCAGAAAAAAAGTAAGAAAAAGGTAGATAGATCCACACCTAAAGGACAAACAAGCCTAAACAACTCCCTGAAAAAACAAGCGAAAGCAACCTTCTTAAAAAAAAAAAAAAAAAAAGCCAAAATAACCCCCTGAAAAAAATGAGCAAAAGCAACACCCTGAAAAAACAAGCCAAAACACCAGTCTGAATAAAAACAACAAAAAAAAACAATCCCCTGAAAAAAAGCAAGCCAAAATGACACCATGAAAAAAGCAAGCCAAATCAACCCCCTAAATAACAGGACAAAAAAAACCCCTAAAAAAAACAAGCAAAAGCAAACTCCAGAAAAATCTTAACCAAAAAAAACCAACAAAAAAACACCACCCTGGAAAAAAACAAGCCAAAACACTACCCTGAATAATAATAATCATAATAATAATAATAATAACAAATCCTTAAAAAAAACAAGTTAACCCCCCGCCCCCAAAAGCTAAAACAACCCCTAAAAAAGGGCAAACAACCGCCTGAAAAAAAAAAAAAAAACTAAACAACCCCCTGAAAACAGCCAAAACAAACAAACCCCAGAACAAAAAACAAGCTAAAACAGCCACCTAATAAAAACAAAAAAGGCCAAACAACCTTACGAAAAAAACAAGTAAAAAAACAAAAAAAAAACCCTAAAAAACATACAAACAAACAAAAACATCCCCAGAGTAAACGACCAAAATGTCAATAAACAAAGCAAACTGTAAAAAAAACCCAGAAGAAATAGCCTATTTATTTGAAGAACATGGTCTCACAAGCACATTATGTTCAAAAGCAAAAAGTTTAGCAGATGATGAAACCTCCATAACCATGTGAAAATCATATGACCTGCTATGGAAACAAAACAGAATCCTTTACCATTAGCCTAAACGTTAAATACTCATTATATTTATAAAGTGTTCAAACGAAAGGAACATGTGATTTCTGTCTATACTGTATACAGCTTGTAATCATGACCACACACACAAAATATAGAAGCACAGCCCATCTATTCTTGACTCACAGCTCAACGACCCGAAACTGAATGATGCTGAAAGGAATGCATATTTGGAGCCAGTACAGTACATGTGAAAAATAGTATTTAGCATTATGTAGCAATGTCCTTGGGCAATTTCTAAAAAAAAAAAAAACAGTCAGACAAGACACGGCAAGTTCCTTCAGGCTGACAAAATCCAACGCCACTGATCTTAACATTCATTAAGGCAATTTAATTAAATGTGTTCCAGTGCCAAACAAATGAGCACCTTAGGTTCTTTAATATTACATTTATTCATTTGGCAGACACGTCTTTTTCCTTCTCCAGAGTGACCTACAGACGCCCCGGAACGAAATTAAAGCGTCTAGCTGAACTGCTGAGGGGTAAACAACAACCAAACGTGGCTTTCTGGCAGTCTGGGATTTGATTGCCTCCGCGGTCACATGCGATGACGGACTGCTACTGTCCTTTATTACTGTACATGTGAAACACGTGGCTTTTTACCAGCTTGAGCCTCAGAGATTCAGCTGCAACTTACAGAATCCTCTGCATTACTCAGCGTGTTTCACTTTCTCACCTTACTGTACATCACTGAAAGCTCAAATTATAAACCTATTCTGTAATGCTATTCTCCTAAATAAACACATTTAACTGATATGCTTATTTATAAAAATATATGTTTTTAAACAATATTTGTTGAACACCAATGTTTAAATATAATCACTATTCAACTGTTTTAGTTGTTTTATCATACTATTAAATCATTTTAACATAAAATTAAAGTTTCACTTGGTATTAAAGCCTTTCAATTCTTAATCTTAATTTAACATTTTGACTTACTATATCATCGTTTTCACCCAATTTATTATTTCAACTTATTATCCTTAAAATCTTTCCCCACTATCCAATTATTATTATCTCAATATTTTATCTCATTATTTCAACTTTTACTTGGTTTAACATTTTGACTCATTTCTTTTTAACAGCTCTTATTTCAATTTTGTATTAATTGTTTTGTTTTTACATTTTATTTCATTTTGACTTACTATCTAATTATTCTTATTATTCTAGGTAATATATCAATATTTTAACATAATATTAATAATATAATTAATATAAATATTTTAACGTAATCTCACTTACAATCCATTTAATTCGAGTAAATTTTTATCTACAGTAATTTTATCACATAATCTTTATGTTTTGACCCGTTATGTATTATTTTAAACGTACTTCCAATTAAACTCAATCTCATTGATTCCACTTAATATTTAATGATTATAATAATCTCTTTTTGACATTCTCTCAAAATGTATGACATAATTAAACAATTTTCCGACTTATCCAACTTAAATCCAATTTAATCTCATTTGATGTCCTATCTAATTATTGTCTTCTTATTTACATACATCATCGCAGTATTTCAATATAATCTCTAAAACACAAACAAAATGTTTCTTTTGAATATTAGTTTTATACCATACTTGGGCACCTTAGACTTAAATTAAATTTTTAATACAATTTTTTTAAAAAGTTTAATTTCTTTAAATACACAGTAACTAGCTGTACTTTTTTTTTTTTTTCCAATGACATTTTGTCGTGTTTTTTTCTAACAGTCCGTTTTCCTTTAGGGCATCCGAGTCCAAAGGCAATAATAATAGCCTTTCCTTAAAGTGGGTGGAGTGAACAGCTACCTACACTTGTGCACATAAAATGACACGAGTGAGAATATTTTTAGAATGAGACAACTATGAGACAACTATTTCTAAGAACTTGAGGTCACATGAATAGGATAAACATGATCAGCGATTTTTTTATTTTTTTATTACATCTTGCTACTCCTAGTATCGCCCGCTCATTTTCGTCATTTCAGACAATACAAATTATTACAAGGATAAACAGACTGAAACGGACAGTACGCAAGATAAAGAAGGAAACCGAGAGCGAAAACAAGGATAGAGTTAAAGCCTCAGACGAATCAATACCGATTTGCAGCTTTGGCTTCTTAGCTACTCAACTGGAGTCTGATGCACATTAGTTTGCAGCTTATAATCCGTTTTGAAATCCTTTGAAATCCTTCGAGCTGGGAAGGCTGGGAAGATGAGATCAAGTTATATATAAGCTTCGCACCAGGGCAGAGTCAAAATAGGCACAGCATTTTATACGGGACTGAACATTTCTCTAATCATGGAATAAAAAAAAAGAGCATCTTTTGACTGATATGCATTATCTGAGATCAAAGTAAGAAAATTCCAACAAAAACAAAAGCAAACAAACAAAAAAGGAATAACATTAGAGTAAGGAAAAGATGCGAGTCCCTAGAGTGTATCTGCACTGCAGGCTTGAGCTTAAACCAGAGCTGCTGATTTGCTGCCTATGTTTATCACTGCGACATCTCAATGACAAACACAATTCACACAAACTTTTCAAAATTATTAGGACAATAAGAAAAAAAGATATATAACAGAAAAAAGAGGGAAGTAATATAAGCACTGTAAAATACACAAAACAGCAGGAAAGAGATGAGGATTGAGAAAGCTCCCATGGTATTTGAGGAATTATTTTACAGGAAGTGGACAAAGCTTTTGACTCAAGTCAAACTGTGCAAAGTTCGTCTAAGCCATTTAAAGACACGCCTCAAACAACAGACCATAAAAATTCTGTTGTTCAAAAATTTGTCATCAATTTGCCTGGTAGTCATCATGTAAGCACATTGTCAGTTAGGCAAAAGTATTACTTTGAGGGATTTTTACAGTACTTGCAGACAATTTAACCTACTGAAATGTATTTACAAAAGATTAAAAAAAAAAAGTAAATAAATAAAATCATTATTATTATTATTTTTTTTCCCCTTCTGCACAGCTAAACAAATAATATGACCTTCAAATATAAAATAAAAAAACATTATCTCATGAAAAAAGTATAGTATTTGCAAAATCTAATTTTGAAAATTGTTTCGTGCAGCCTGTACTTTTAGTATGCTAATTAGGCTCAACCTCCCTTCTATGGCACTGAGATCACGTGACCCCAGACCTTATTATAATTTTCTTCAAAAACAACCACAATGGCAGACACAGAGCCAACTCGCAAAAAAAGCTGCAAGCTTTTCAAGAAATCTGCCAAGAAAAATCCCACTTGTTTGGGTTTTTCCGACATCTTGTTTGTTTTTGCATTTGTATACTTATTATTATTTATGAGCATTTGCCAAATATGGTCATGCACACAGGATCGTCCTTGTCTGTGCTCAATTATTTCAACGTTTATACAACATAATATATTATAGAATTATTTATGGTCTGTGTCAATCTTTAATATACATTTTGTATAACGCTTTATACAAAATGAGGTTAGTAAATTGTTGTCAACATTTAAAAAAAATATATTTTTCTTTATGTATAGATGTGCGAAGTCAAGACAATAATGGGATCACTTGTCATTTTCATGAATATTCTTCTAATTTATTGTATACTTGTATAGTCTGAATCAATCTTTAAGGTTAATTTAAAGAACAACATTGGTGTTTGTAATTAAAAAAAATAATAATTCATGACTCAAAGAACAACATTAACTAACCAACCCATGCTCACTTTATTATTTTTTTTTTTTTTCTTGAGATCATGTTCTTTAGTTTATATTTAAAAGTTATCTTATTTGTATAGTTGGGCAGAATGGAAAAAATAATGACTATCTAATTTTTATATGTAGTTTTCTTTTTTCTTATGTAAAAACATTTCAGTAGGTAAAATTCCCTCAAGTACTGAAGAAATACCTTAAAATACTACTTTTCCCTTACAAAGTAAATACCAAGAAATCTTTTCGTAACTGAATTTTATTGTTTGAGACATGTCTTTAAATGGCTCAGACAAACTTGGCGCAATTCTAGGACTTGAGTCAGAAGCTTTGTCCTGTCATATCATATGTAATTTTATAAAGGTCAAAAAAAAAAAAAAAAAATGCTCACTTTTTAACTTTAGACCAAGTTTAAGTTCTAATTTTGAATCAGCGAGTAAGATTTGGACACATGAGGCACACTTTAACTTATTAAAAATATCACATTTCTGTACTTTCCCCAGCCTACATTCCACTTTTTTTCAATACCTTGAACTTTTACTGTCTAAATTATCTGGACCATGTGTCCATGTACGTAGCATGCCCTGGGGGTTTACCTTGCTGTATCACCCGGGTGCATCAAGATGGCGCCGGTGAGGACGGCTGGCGCCGCGACTGCTCCGACCTCTCACACTGTCAACTCGAACTGCAATCTTGCACGTTATCTTGCCAATAACTGGACACGGTTCTACACGGCACTACATTACATTTCTGTTAGATTTCATTTTACTATATACATTTTTCTATTTTTATTATATACTCTTTATCTTCTTTATATTTCTATCTTATTGTAATATTTTATTTCCATTTTTATACTTATTGCTGTATATTATGTAAAGTTTTTTTATCCTCTTATTTTTTGTAATATTGGGGTCAGCAGCAGTCGTATAAGCATTTCACTTCATATCGTACTGTGTATGTGACGAATAAAATTTGAATTTGAATTACTGCATTCTTCTAAGTGTTTTAATTACTGGATTCCTGGAAGTCCTGACCCACCCACAACCTCTATTGTCATCGCATACTTACTGTAAGTACAAAGACGTCTTTCAAGAAGAATGATGGTAAAGCTTAATTAAAAAGGTTTAGAAAAGGTTAAACAAAAGAAAATAACCTCATGAGTCACATTCGACAAATTGCTCTTTGCACTTAGCATCTCCTACAGTTTTACTGATTATAAAGTCCTGTGCAACTTTCTTTCCCACCCTAATTCAGTTTTCGTTGACTGCTTTTGAATTATTGAGGCAGTAAAACCGTTTGTATGTATGTATGCTAGTAAAGAAACTAACAAAGCAAAGAGTGATCACAGACAATACTGATTTTCTTTAACGTCCTTTACTACCCTCTAGTATAAAAAGAAACATTATTTGTGAAACCATCCTTATTATAAAGAATGTCCGATAAATCTGATGCATATGTACACTACCTGCTACGTTGACCTTCTCGCCGGTGGCAGAGCTGAGCACAGGGGTCACCGTGCCATTGGTCAGGTTGGTGGCCGAGCCGTTGATGATGATGGTGTCCACTTTGGACTCGAGCTTGGACAGCCTCAGCATGATGTTGTCCAACAGCACAGCGAGTGTCTTCTTCAGGTCTACGGAACAAAAGAAGTGGGTCAGAAAAACCAAAGCAGTCCAATCCAATATTTGGAGCAATAAAGCTGGAAACGTGAGGACATGACGCACGTGAGGATGAAAAGAATGCTTCGTTTAATCCCGAGTCATCCAACGTCGAAACACTCAGGCATGTTTAAACACAAGAATGTAATGTTACTATCATTTCTTTAGTAATAGCAAGTTTACAGGACAAAAAAAAAAAACAGGAAGCAGGTGTTGGAGGTGGCAAAGGTAAAGGTGCCGCGATTTTCTTTGGGAGTGACAACAATGGACAGGATTAGGAATGAGTATATTAGAGGGACAGTGCAGGCAGGACCGTTTGGGGACAAAGTTAAAGAGGCCAGATTAAAAACGGTTTGGACTTGTGCAGAGGAGGGATGAGGGGTATATATCGGGAGGAGAATAACGTTAGAGATGGAGCTTCCAGGCAGGAGGAGGAGAGGAAGGCTCAAGAGGGGGTTTATGGATGTGGTGAGGAAGGACATGAAGGACATGAGGTTGGAGTGACGAAGTAAGATGCGGAAGACCAAATTAGATGGAGACAAATGGTCCGCTAACGGGAGGCGACCCCTAACGGGAGATCGGGACGTGTACATAAATCAGAACATGGACATATTCTAGGTAAACATGAACGCTTTAAAAAGTGTTATTTAAAAAATGTATTTCCTTATAATTTGTTTTTGTTTGCTTTTTATATCCATGGAAGGAGTCTCTAGTGTCAGTACTTTGTAACAGTACATTTTCTATACAGTTAAGTGAGAGTGAGCGAGAGAGAGCGAGAGAGAGAGCGAGAGAGAGAGCGAGAGAGAGAGAGAGAGAGAGAGAGAGAGAGAGAGAGAGAGAGAGAGAGAGAGAGAGAGAGAGAGAGAGAGAGAGAGATATCCCATCATCCCCCTCTCCAGCTCTCAGACTGCACCAGGAGCGAGTCTCAAGGTCAATTATATAGAATCTGACAGTTTATTCAGGAACAACATGGCTGACTACGAGGCGGGATGGGAAGCCTCAGAGTCTCTTCTATCATATAATAATAATCCTTTAATGATTCCAGAGGAATAAATATCTTGCAGGTTTACACCACGAGCACAAGCCTGCTTTTTAAGCTTTGCGCTCAGCTTTCTGCTTTTGTCTCAGCATAATGTGTCCTTCGGAGAATAATGTTGTCCTCTATAGCAGACATGTTTCATACACTGGTATTATCACTGGTATGGAGGTGGATTAGATGCTACAGTATGGATTGTTTTTCCCTCTTTGTAGGAAAGATGATTGACTTTAAGCAAAACTGTATAAAGCGAGTGAAATGAAAGCTTGAAAGCAGTAAAAAAAAACAAAAAAAACATGCCAACAAATAAATAAAAACGAGAGTGAAACTTGGCTCACTCTCTTGCAACTCGCTTGTGGGTTAAGGTGTTAATGCCAACTTTTAGTTTTGAAAATAAAGAATTTTTAATTCCACGCACGTAATCAAGGCCAACTCGAACTCATTATAATAAAAATGTAACTACGACTCAAAAACTAAAAATCACAACTCAAACGCATTTCAAACTAAACCTCCACTCTAACACAACTTAAATTCTAGTCAAACTCTCTCAAATTACAGTCGAACTGCACTCTAAAACAACTCAATCGATTCAAACTAAACTCAAGTTCAAACTCACTCAGATTACAAACCCCACTCGAACACACATCAAACTAAACTTAAATTCTAGTCAAACTCAAATTCACAAATCAAACTCCACTCTAACAACTCAAATGCAAGTCAAACTCACTCAAATGACAATCGAACTCCACTCAAACTTAAACTCAAATTCAGGTCCAATTATGGTCGACAAATTCAACCTCAACCAAACTCAAGCTAAACTTAGGACGTTTTCTCACTGGGAGCGATTGTTCCGTTGCGTTCCCGAGCACGATTTCTCTCCTTCCCTAATCCCCCCGCAGGTCTGCGTGCACACAAACATCGCTACACAACCGGAAACAGTAGGTGGCGGTAGAGAGGTAGTTTGTTTCTCTGCTGTCCAAACTGAGAAAGAGGAAGAAACCGCGAGTCATAAACTGTTACACCTGTTAATGCTCCGTGTGGATGTATTTTCCCACGGCGCTCTGAACAACATGTCGACTGACATATCTATCGCGCGGCTCAGAGGGTGAAATGAGCGCGCGCTGCGCGGATACACTACGAGGCACTGAGGAATAACTATAAAACTCTACTCTGTAAGGCGAGGAACCAGCTTCTGTCTACATTCCCTTCTGATTTCCACAGTGAGATTAAAAAAAAGTGCTCATTAAACATTAATTTCTTCGGTCATAGCACAAGAGCGTTATAAAAGCATTGTAAAAGAACGAATAAAGAAATGCAAGAAATACAGTTAAGTACAGTGAAATACAAGAAATGCTACAAATAAATATAATGCATGCTGTAAAGTTTAGCGAATAGCATAGATACATATAATAGATATCTAATCATGTACTTCTGTTCTCCCCAGGATCATCTGGGTTCAAGAGAGGTCAGGTGTGTGTGTGTGTGTGTGTGTGTGTGTGTGTGTGTGTGTGTGTGATGGAAGCATGTCCTTGTGACCTGGAGAGACCAGGAATGGCTGCCAAATTTTCCTATCAAAAAGACAAACATTCCTATAAGAGAGATGCTTGTGCTCTTTTTTGCTTTACCTCGTTGAATGTAGCTTTTCAAACTTAGCTGATGTGCTGAAACTATTGAACCTGAAACCTCACCATGCACCGATGTTTCGTGTTTAACATGTTTTGTGTGCAGTTAGTTTATACGGTATTTTTTGAAAATAAATGCATAATGTAAAACCCAAGATGTGTGGGTGATTTGGACTAGAGACAAAATACTGCTTAGGGTGCAAAATGTTTTATTAAAAATTATTCAAGTAAAATATAATTCAAGCAAGTGTTGTAACAGAAAAGTAGCCGTCAAAAAAGAGAAAAATGTAAGCGGTAACCTCAACTTGACCCAAACTCCTCAACTCCATCACAAAGAATGAGTCTCCAAACAGTCTCCTATTCACTGCAGCTTTTGCATTTCAACCTCCCCTGGGATGATTTTCCTCTGCAAAATAAACTCCCATGACAGCGAATATCTCGTTCTCCCCGCCCGGTTCGTCCCTCTTTCAACACCACTTTTTTCCCCCGGGGTTGACAGATTTAGGGTGTAAACCAAAATATAAGACCAAAGTATAGGACCAAAGTTTTACTTAATGTCTACAAACATGTTTTAACATCCTGGCTCCTGAGAATCATGGCTAATTGTAAACAGCGATCTGAACATCTGGCCTGGGAGCCAAGCCAAGCCCGTTTAAAAAATATTTAAAACTACAGACACTACAGGGATCTTGAGAAAGCAATATCCAGTAACCAGTAGAGTCAGAATTAAATAATATGACCCAATGCAACACGGAAATATATGTAATGTCATAGAGAAAGATTTCATTACGCCCTTCTTCTACGCCAACATCTTTCTTCATCTCTCATATAGCATAAATCCACTGGGATTTTCTTCGAATTGAGACAGCGATAGGTGAAAGATGGGACACAATTCGTATTACCATGGCACAGGCACATCCATATCACCACACATCACTAGGAAATCCCTCTGAATAAATCCATCAGTGATCCACCTGTCCATTCACCTACAATAGATGGATAATCTTTTAAAAGGGAACCAGATTAGATGACAAATAAGAGCAGGGTTTTTCAGGGTTTTTTTTTTTCTTCACCACACAAAATCTATACTGCCTGATGCTCTCGCACTAACCACATGATGGTGGTTCATAACGATGACTCACAGGCTCGCATTTCAAACACTAGCTTGCATTTCTAAGGTCAGTTTCTTAGAAACAGCGGATTCTTCCGGCCTACACTACTCAAAGAACTAAACAGTAGTTTCACGCGTAGTTTCAATGGTTGATTTTTGGTGGATTTAACATGTACCTTGGGATGTGCACATGGTGTACCTAAGTAAGGCTTTAAAATCTACATTAGTCACACTTAAGGTTCAATTATAAACCTTAAAGTAAGCAAAGTTGCATTGTACTGTATATACACCAGAAAAAAGACCAGTTGGTTTATTGATTTATTTCTCAAAGTGTATATTATAAGGGGAAAAAAAACAATCCAACTCATCTTCAATTATTTGTACAACTCAAATTAGCTTAAACACAACTTACTCAAACTCAAACACAGATCCAACTGACACGGAAACTAAAGTCAAACAAACAACTTAAAATCAACCCAACATTTAACTGAGAAATAAACTTAGGGTCAAATCCAACAACTAAAACAACTACCTTAAACTCAACCTGAAATTTAACCCAGGCGTAAATCTAGGTCAAGAACAAAAAACAAAACAAAAAATAAACTCAAACCACTAACTCAAACAAAATCACAAGTAATCCACATCCAAACTCGGGTCAAACCCAACTCACTCAAACTTAACCGCAAGTTTTACCCAGACATACAGTAAACCTGGGTAAAAACAAACAAACAAATAAACAACAAAACCCTCAAACAACTGACAAACACAAACTCACTTTTAACCCACGCCCAAGCTCGAGTCAATTTCAAACAACTCAAACTCTCATTTAACCCTGACAAAATCTCCGGGCAAATTCAAAGAACTAACACAAACACAACCTCTCATTTAACTCCGGGATGAACTCGGGTCGAATCTAGCAACTCAACCCAACTTATTTAAACTCAACCTCAAGTTTTACTCAGACATAAACCTAGGTCAAATAAAAAAACAAAAACCCTCAAACAATTGACTTGAAATACAAACTCACATTTAACCCAGACTTAAACTCGAATAGAACTCAAACACCAGACTCGAACTCAACATTAAAAAAAGTAAAAAAAAAATAAAAAATGTATAAAATACTTGACAAAATTTCAACTGAAACTTACTCAAACCTCACCTCAACCTACAGTAAACTCAACCTCAGACCTTAACACCATGCACACACAGCGAAAGCACTAATGCAAACATATCACACTTAACCTAGATTCAAGTTAATCTGGAGTGTCAGTTGAATCACTGTTTACGTAGCAGTGACTAAAACACATCTGTTCATTTTCTTTGTACATTTTTAACACTGAGCCACTATTTTTGTTTGAAGCTTCAAAAACCCTGTAAACTGACAAATTAGCTTTTTAAAAAAAAAAAAAATTTATACGATGCAAATCCAAAGCGATTGCTCAGACCAACAACTTTGAGTCTGTTAATCCACTGGACAGCACAGATGCCCTAAAACAGACAGCATTGTGGGATGAATGGAAAAATGAAAAAAAAAAAAAATGTAAAAAACACCAGGCACACACTGTGTAGGTAAACAAGTCAGTGTGTAGGTGGGTTTACAGTGACAGTAAGGTGAAACAGACTAGTGCTGCAGTGAGTCTCTAGTTCTACAGGACCTACAGACAATCGATACACACTGCATGGGCTTCGGTCATGAAAGGGTAAGAACGAAGAAGCTCGTCTGGGATTACTGACCTAACAGCGATCTATACC
>JAOVVB010154457.1:0-11749 GCA_028570985.1 Heterobranchus longifilis | reverse complement strand
ACATTTTATAATCTAAAATCTATCGATTAATAGAGAAAATAATCCACAGATTAAGTAATTGTCAATCGCAAGATGTTTTTATTTTTTTACTGATGTTGGGGAACAAAACAATTTACAAAGTTTATTTTTTTTTTTTTTTACAAAAAAACAAACATTTTGATAAATTGGCAAGACAACATGGCTATATTTGGTTGATTAGGTTAAGAATGCTTAAAATCCTCTAGATTTCCTAGTTTTTTAAACAACACATCCTCATACCTAAACAACAGAATAAGTCATTTGCCAATGACTCCCAAAACAGCATATACCGTTTAACGCTGTCACACGGCGACAGATTTAAAAAATGTGACCGCTGTAAAAACCCAATTGAGACGCATATTCTGAATGCGGTTTATACATATCCAAAGAATGCTTCTAAAACCTGAATAATACCATACACGTCTTCATCGGAAAATGCTATATTCGTAACAGATCAGTGATATATTGTTTCCTGCTCAGCACCTGTTTCTCCTTCCGACCAGAAATGTGGGCTTTTCTTTTGTGTATGCATCTCTACCCCAGCCTTGCAAACTGTTGGTTTGTTTACAGTAACCATAGCAACGCACAGAGCTGACCATAAACTGTAGTAAAACCACAATTGTGATGCATATTCTGAATGCACTGCATACATATCCAAAGAATGCTCTTAAAGCCTGAATAATACCAGCATATCCCACATGTCTTCATTGGAAAAAGTCCCTTTTCGGAATATCCAAACAGAAACTGCTATTTACATGACCTGTATCAAATTCAGAATATTGTCATATGCTGAATAATAGTGGAATATTCGTGTGCATGTAAACATACTCAACGTCTCTCAGCACCATAATGAATCCAGAAAGAATCTCTCTGGTCTCCTCTGTCTGCTGTGTCCATCCCTGCACTTAACTAAAGGGCATCAAGCTCTCTCTATATATATATATATATATATACATGTATATCTTCTTCTTGGCTGATACAGGTGCCAAATAATTCTGTCAAAACATTTCCCTGCAACCTCTCCCGAAAATAAATCTCTGCCACTATGTATGCTAATTCTGCCTGTCAAAAGTCTGAATGCTATTATCTCAGGGGTCAGATGCTTTCATCACACACACGCACACACACACACACACACACACACTGCACTGTGCAGGCAGGTGGACATCGGCACGATGGCGGCGGTGTATGCATCATGTGGTGAGGACAATAGGGCAGGCTGACTGTAATCTGCCGTTGAGTTGAGATCCTCACAGGTGGAGGGAGATAATATTGAGAGACTTTTCAGCTCAATCACGACCGTTCGTTCATTCAGTCGGGGTAAACACACGCAGACACCAGATCTGACGTTTCTTCACGTGCCAGGCTGACGTGGGGGGGTGAATCAGTGTGTGTGTGTGTGTGTGTGCAGCCTGGTCTCACGAAACGGCGTATGAATAACATGCCAATTTGTTATTTGCTTGGTATCACACATTGAATTTTTTGCTTTTCGTGTGTCATTTTACGCCGTGTATTCGCACCGGGCTTTCAACTGTAAATCAGCGACGATATCAGGCCGTAATCGCAAGTTGACGGATCCCATTCATTCTCTGTGGAGAGCAGGAGATCCGGCCACCTGTTGCATTATGGATACGGCCCGGAGAGTTGACTGACCACTCGCCGAATCTGAATTTGCAGAAACACGACTCGACTTTATTCAAATGAGGTCCGTCCAACGCAGAACAACAGCAGGCTCACGAAACTCAAACTGTCAAACTCGGTGAGGCTGATCAAATATGAATGATTCTGTTCCTCTGTTGTCTATTTCTTGCGTAAAATGTTTTCAGAAACACATTATAGTGTGCTGTTTAGCGACAAAGTGACAGAGTTTGTCACCCGGCCGCCATTGTTGAAAAACAGTCGAGCCAAAGCTCCGCCCGCCCGTCGGACCGTCCTGGTTTCTGATACGTCTTTTCTTTCCGTCCATCTGCCGGTCTCGGCGGATCTGCACAATTACACTCGTCGTTTCAATGCGACTTTTATCATCTGATCACGCCAGGACGCATTGTAACTGTCAGGTCTGGACAGTCCCAGATCAGATCCTGCTCACATTGCGATCCCATGACCCAGACCACATCCCGAAGTGGTCAAGATCGCATTCTGATTGGATTGCACAGGACAGAAATCTGGACACAATCCGGACAGTTGATCAAACGTACGTTCGGTTACATTTCCTGATTTCGCTGCTTCACAGTAAAAGCTTAAAAATAATAAAATAGATTTTATTGCGAAGAATATATAGAAAATGAAATGTGTTTATCATTGAATTCGAGATTTATCAGCGGCTGCAGCTGAGGCCGGCGGTCTCCGCTGATCTCTCCGCAACAAAGTTCGTCTCTCATTATAAAATAAACAAAATATAAAGAAAAGAAATAGGTTCTCTTGTGCACCAAGTGTCATTTTGGATCCACCTATCGCGGGAAATATCCGCACGGAAACATGTCCGATCACTATCCGACCCGGCAGGTCGCATTAAAGTGTCAAATGTGGACACACACATGCGGACACATCTGAGTTCTGATCTGAAACACTGATGGGTCCAACAAACACAGGACTCTGACACAGGAGACCGGTGTCCGTGTCCCGTGTTAAACCAAAAGTCAACGTTGAAAACTTCTCGCAAAGAAGATGTTGGTGGGCAAAAACACGCTCTTCTTCTTCTATGTTTTCCGGTGGGTGCCCATTAAATATAAAAACACAAAAAAGTTTGTCCGTTCTGGGCTCCTGTAGCTGCAAGATGGCCGCCTCCATGGAGGGAGACCTGCTCCCTGTGTAGATAAAAAACGGCTCATTCTAAGGTAATAAAAACACAATAATTCGTATTTTAATGGAATTATATAGTAATTAAAAAATACTAATGAATATTATATTCCATTTTTGCCAAGTCAGGCAGTTAAATACAACACACTGGACCTTTAAAAAAAACTACCAAAAACTCACTGGTTCCAGCTTCTCAAAAGTCAATATTTCTTACTCTTTTTTGATATTAAACTGAATATTTGGGGGTTTTGGACCGTTGGTTGACAAACAAACTAGCAATTTAAACATGCCAACTTGGGCTCGCTGACATCGAAGGTTCCTGAAGCGTCCATATGTGATGAGTTGCGAATGAGAACGGGGCGTAAAATGACTCAAGCTCAAACTGCATTACATTACGTGAAAACTGGCGTGCTATTTATGTGCTTTCCCATGACATCACTGCGGGGCGTGTGTGTTTTCCAATCAGGCCTGAAAGCTCCTACTGTAGCTCTACGTCGCAGCATCACTCTGAGTCTACACTAACGTCAGAAGCTCCATCTCAAGCAAGGAATTTAAATCTATGGCTTCTGTCTGCCAACTCCTCTCCCTCCTTCCTTCTTTCTCTTTCTATTTCTCTCCGTGTATCTTTCTGTAACCCAGTGTTCCCATTGTATTGGCAATGATTTAATTTGCTTTCCACAGACGTGGTTTTGTACTGTAGCTGCGGGGGGACGGTGGAAGGTTAAGTGTGTGCTGTAGCATTCAGAGCACAATGTGTTCCACTGAAATCTCTCCTTCAGGAACAAAAAAAAAAAAGAGACAATCTTTAAAATTAAAGTTGCTACATTACAGCCAGAGTTTTCTTTGAAACTACTCTATCGGCTAAAGCATCACTTTTCACTCATGTGTGGAGTGCTCTCTGATGTTCTCTTCTGTAACTCATCTGCAGTCTGTCCACGTTTGTTTATCATCTGGGATATACCACAGATAAGCAAAAAGAGATACTATTTTCTACTTGCTGTTTGGCGTTAGACATATACATTGAGGTGTTACTGAAGCCTGAAGGATAAAGCTTAGCAGATCATAGATATACTGGAATCTGCACTTAGGTTGGCTGATATGATAAGTAACAAGAAACCGCAGTAAGCTACAGAAACGCAAAAGATATGGAATTTAGACAGGTTTGCCATTACATAGCTTTTCTATATATTTTCTTTTGTATCTTTGGAGGGCATGAATGTCTACTGACAAGAATTGGAGGCAATCCATTCAATAGTTGTCAAGGCAATACACTCAAAACCTGAACATGCAATATGAAAGAAATGCGAGGGTCTGGGTGTGAAGTCGACAGCTGTTAGCAGACTACAGGAGTTTTAAAATCCTAATCGATTTTGAAATCGGGTTGCATCGCGCACATCAGATATTCTGATCTCAAACATGCACATACTGCAAGATTTGAAAATAATGGTGCGTCACACTACAGGATATTTATTAAGATTGTCGTGCCAGAGGGAGCAATGCACCACCTCACAGGATCTCTCTCATGTGATCTCGCGTAGCCAGACTTATCTCCACAGCGCTGCTGAGGGAAAGTCTGGATTGAATGCACTTTCACTGCTGGATAGTGAAAAATACTGTTTGTATTTCCTTAAACCAATCACAATCGTCCTGGGCAGCGCCACGCCCCGACGGCGCATCTGCAAAATGGTGTCGGGAGGGAACCTGTTTCAGTGGAACACCTCCACGAAAACGATGGAAACATTATTCTTTGTAGATCTTTACAATCATTCACTGAAAGAACAGAGCAGGCCTGCCTGATTGCATGATCCAAATCTTTAAAACTCATTTTCAGTGTGTAGGTTGAGAACTCGGAGGCTGTTATTGGTAGCGAACGTACTTTGAGAGCGCTAACACGGACACGGACTTCGGTTGTTGTTTGTTTCCCACAGTAAAAGGACTTTGGGAACATGGACTTCCTGTGCGGACAGGAAGTAAGGCTTTATCCCGGCACTGTTTGGTAAGTCCGCCAGACTAACAAAACCGAGACTTGCCTGGTGCGACAACTTGTTGGATGCTTTGTAGTGGAAAAAAAAACAAAAGCAGAAAGCTAAACGAGTCTGGATGAGAAAATGGTTTGGAAGACGGGTTGTTCGTTCTTCAGTGAGAACTGGAGTCGGTTTTAATATCTGTTAACAGTAGCATGCTAGCTAATGTTAGCCTCAAGGGCTAGAATGTTTACCATTGCTTCGTAACACTGTCCGCAGCTCTGTACTGAAGTAATCAGTAACAACATTTTAACTCCTAAATATCAAACATGTTTGATAATTATCGGAAAATGACCCAACAACAACATTTGAAAAGGTTATCTGTTAGCATCAGAATAGTCATTAGCTTCCTTTTTGTAGACCCCAGGGGCTAAAATCCCAGAAACATGAATTTATTCTTCAGTCTTAGTGTCTGTGCTTAACTTAGCTATGTTAGCATCAGTGCTAATGAGGGAGCTCAGCCAGGCCTCTCCTCTCAGATGCAGGCTAAATGAGCTCTCATCTCCTGACACAGCTAATGGCTACTCACTGTAATGGTCACAGATCACTGTGTAGCTGCAGGGCAGAGAGAAAGATGACCAATGTGCCAGCATTGTTGAAAGGTTACCCTGAGGCCTGATTCACAATTTGTTTTAATGACACTGGGAAGTCACTTTAAAGTCACTTGTTTTCAGCTTCATTACAGCATGGGTGGATGGTGTTGAAATCAGTGATTTCATTGTTATTTCAGACCGTCCTCCCCCAATAGATGGTCAGAGGTCGTCTGTACAAGCAGCTTATTACAACCCGAATTTATGTTTGCTGTTAGGCGGCAACCTCTAGTGGCCGTAGCAATTATAGAAGCAAAAAAGGAAGTCATGTAACCTAGTATTAAGAGCGACAAAGTCCATGTAGGGAGGAGGTCGGGGTGTATGGATGGGTCAAACAAACACTGGACTTTCACCCAGGAGACCGTTGTTTGTGTGGCGTGTTCAACCAAAAGTCAACGTTGAGTTATTTAATGTAACTCCATTAATCCGTAACCACGTATGTCACGTGATACGTAACATAACTATGTCACGTAGGTACTTATTTTAACCCAAACCATGATCTTTTCCTAAACCAAGTAGTTTCACAAACGTTAACCCCGTGTTTCAAACTGCAAACTGTGCGACCGTTTCACAACGTTAACGGTTGAGTCATTGGAAAACAAACTATTCTGTCGTTTGGGTATGAGGAGAGGATGTGTTGGTTATTTAATACTTTTCTTTAAGTCAATCACTCAACTTTCTTTTTTCAGCCATGTTAGCGACATGGTTCTAAGGGCGTCTGTGGGCCACACAATGTCAACAATTAATGACATTTTGTACACGCATTCATGGTCCCCAGATGATAAATCCTAAGGATTTTGGTGATCCCCTACCTTTTCCTTTACAGCCAACAGCAGGTTGACATTTGAGATGTTGCAACACATGCTCACTCCCAATTCGTCAAATACCAACGCCTGGTCAGTGGCCGTACGCTTCAAACTATAGCGCTCTGCGTTCCCCTCTGGTGTCCGTTTTGGACATTCTCACTCCCAACTCGTCAAATATGGCGGCTTGATCAGTGGCCCTCAGCGTCTGATACCGACACACAGGCACCCTTCAGCGTACCAGGCTCTCAGAGCGATCATGGCGCTGTAAGATGACGTAGAACAAAGAGCGACAAAGTCCGTGTTAAGGAGGAAGGTTGGTCAAACAAACACAGGAGATCGCTGTTCCTGTTTGTGCAAATTCAAAAGTCAATGTTGACTTTTTAAAAATTATGTCGGTTCACTTTCGTATGTAACGTTCCTTATGTCATGTTTTTAACTGATGTACGCCAAGAACGAGGTCAGGTAACAAATGTAGTTATTGTAGCCAAAATTATCTAAACCTAACCAGGTAGTTTTGTTCACAACGGAACTACCCTGTAAGTTGAAAAATGACGCCAAAGGGAAAACCAGAGCGTTAAATATTGACACCAAGGAGTTCTGCCCAAGCAGCCATATATTGTTGTAATGCAGTAACTATCTAATAAATGGTCAAATTAACCAGTGTTATAAGATTTAACATTCAGTCAAAAATATGGCAACGTCTACACCTTTTAGCTTCCTACTAAAACTTTGTTTTAAACTTTGGAGGTGGAATAAAGACCACACCACACAGAAGTTGATTCTGCACACTGAAGTGCAGTGAGACTGTAACACGTATTTGTTTATGTATTCTTTCACAAGAACAAGTACAAAGAAGTGCTATTTTCTGTTTTAGATGAGAGACTGTGAGAAGTAATGAAGCAACGGCATATCGAGAGTGTGTGAGGAAGACAGAGAGAATGTAAATAGAGAGAAAACTGGAGAGTCCGTATGTTCCAGACAGTGTGAGACGAATCAAAAACAGACAAGAGCACGCAAGTGTGTAGCTCATGTGCCGTTGCAACACATCCTCACATCCTCACTCCCAGCTCGTCAAATAATGACGCTTGGTCAGTGGCCATACGCTTCAAACTGTGAAGCTCTAAGTACCCCTCTGACGTCACTTTTGGACATGTCATTTCAGTTTCCCCTCGTTACATGCATAGCGTCTTTTCAAAATAAACCTCCGTGATTACAGGAAATGTACAGTTTCCGCTCGTTAGATGCACACAGTTTACTTGGTGAGGTTTAGGAAAAGGTTGTGGTTTGGGTTCAAGTTTGTTATATAACTTACGTTCATGTCTTTTCAAAATAAACTTCCGTGCTCACAGGAAACGTACCGTTTCTGCATGTTACGTGCGTCTTTTCAAAATAAACTTCCAATGTAGGTTTACTTTGTTTTTAGGTGTAATTGTTTAGGTTAGGAGTAGTAAGATCGTAGTTTGGGTTAAAATAATGTTATGTTGGTGGCATTAAGATGATTAACTTATGTAACTACGTAACTTATATAAAAAAAAAAAAAGAAGTCTATGCTGCATTTTGGTTTCACACAGGGCAGACGCTAAAGGGTCCCTCGGTGCGTTGGTATCAGACGCCGACGGCCACTGACTAAACGTCGGAAGCCTATTTGAGGAGTCGGGGGTGAGAACGCCATGTGCCTTTACGATCTCTTAACATATCGGCGCCGAGAGTGATGGGGAGATTGAAATGGAGGAAGTGGGGAATTAATGAGAATATACAGATGAATTGCATTTAACCTCTAGGCTGTACATTCATCTGCGCTCCGGAGAGGAGACCCACTGACTTTAATCACATCTCGTTCTCCCTGAGCGGAGCGATAGAAGGAGTCGATGGGCTCGGGCTGCCCAGCAACAGCAGAAAACTCTCTACTCCCCATGTTTCTTTTTTCATCTCACACCATCCTTATTCTTTTTCTCTTTGCTCCTCTTGATTCTTCTACTTTCCTTTACTTTTCCTCCCATTTTCTTTCTTTTCTGTCGTTTCATTTCCTTTACCCCTCCTCTCAAAAGCAATGGTTCAATTTCATAAAAGAAAAAAAATGGATTTGTATGCATCCATTTTTTTTTTAGGGAAACAGACAGTATGATTACTTCCTTAAAAAAAAAAATGCTTCAGATCAGTAAATGTCTTGCCCGATAAATTGATAAATCTGAAAGCATATACTCGGAGCAGGGCTCTAACGGTAGATATCTCATTTTGGAATGAAACTGCTCTATTTCACTGAGTCAGTGGACAAGAAAATAAGAGGACTTTGTTCTGATTCAATCTATTTGGAACCACTTTGCACGCACATTATCCCTTCACTGCAGAAGATATACGGTGCCAGATAACACAGATCTATTCTGCTGCACCTCAGTACGATTCATTCCCTCCTCCGACGCAGAAACAATGGCTTTTCTATCCTCTGTGTTTTACAACAAGAACAACAATGCATCCTCCATTAGTGTTTGTTAGGTTGCAGGAGGTCCATAAATTAATGCAAACGCCTCCACACAATGTTGTTGTTTATTTGCCATCTGAGATAATGCAAATGGAGGGAGCTGCAAAGGCCAGATATGATGGAAAACATTGTTTTAGTGGCTCTCTCGCTAGACTCTATCAAAGGCATTTATTTTGGAAATTGTACCCATACCTACAGTATCAGGAGTTCCTGCTCTCCGTCATCTGTTTAGC
This sequence comes from Heterobranchus longifilis, assembly GCA_028570985.1. Taxonomy (NCBI): domain Eukaryota; kingdom Metazoa; phylum Chordata; class Actinopteri; order Siluriformes; family Clariidae; genus Heterobranchus; species Heterobranchus longifilis. The sequence goes on along the minus strand of JAOVVB010154457.1, from coordinate 2,800 downwards.
TGTGTTTGAATACTGTGTTGGTTTTGTCTCGCTCTGATGTCTGATGTTTTCCATCCATTGTTCTGCATTTGTTCTCCTCGTCGACTAGCGTCACATCCATGTTGTTTCTGTAATGTGTGTTTGTGTTTTCATTTATCTTCACGCTCATCCCACTGGAAGGCCTTTCAGTGGGTTGTACTTGTCTTACTGAATAAAGATCAAGGGGAGATAAATGAATGCTGCTGATAAATGTGTCTTATTGTCATGTCTCTGTGTTTCGTTCTCATTCCCAGCTTGTCAGACACTGAAGCTCTGACAGGCCGTTCACACGATTAATACATTAGTTCGCGCGAATGAGTTACATATAAAGTCAATGTAAAGACGCGATTAGATGCAAGTTCCAGTCGGGAATGCACATTGTGTGGGGATTTTCGCCTGAATCGCTCATTCGCTCGAGTTCAAAAATTTGAACTCCAGCGGCAAATTCGCGCCGCGACAGCCAATCAGCATTGAGATCCTCCAGTGACGTATGACGTCAAGGACGTACTGGCGGAGATTTCATTCAGGACCGGCTGATAATCAGCTTTACGACACCACCTCGTACTTTTACCGGAAACAGGAAGAAAAAGGAGTGAGCGAGGAGGTCGGATTATCTGGTAAGTTGTGAAAATATCTGTCTGTTACTTGATTACATCTTTTGATTGTACTAGCAAGTTAGCACTGCCTCAGTTAGCACCACCGACTTCACTTCCCTTCACTGGAGGAAGCCCCGCCCCTCTCGAGTAAATTAGAGTAATTCGCAAATTAAGCGAGTAGATTATTTTATTCGCGTCCAATGTAAACACAACTGTGGCAGATGTTACGAGTCAAAGTCAGTTTACTAGTCAAAGGGAGTCCTAATGAGCGGGTGAAAACAGTGAGGTAATGAAGTCTGAGGCTGTCAAGTTTGAAAGATGTAGGCAGTTACCAGGCAGGGAGGGTCTCACAAAAAGAAAGGGAGATGTAGGATCCTTGACCCGAGTCAGACTATGTTTAAGAAGTAGCTTCCGATTGTGTTTATAGCCGTTCTGATCGGCCACACTCAACAGGCGGAGTGAAAAGCCGGCTGTCATAAAGAGGGGAGACTCAATATCGTTTAAATATATGAGGATAGCTGCATTGTGCTCTTTGGGTTTTCCATATTAAACACGGTGTTAAATGAAAAGTCATTCCATCCGTTGCATATAAAGCCATAAAGTGTCCTACCTGCAGGATCTTGCACCTGTCGGAGTTGCAGACGATGTCCTCACAGGGATGATACATGCCCAGTGTCACACAGTTCAGCAGGATCACCAGCATGGACGCTCGCTCGAACCACGTAGACAACAACAGTCAAGGAATATAACAAAGACACATGATAACAGCTGGACAAGAGTCAGAGGCATGCACAGATTAAAAACAAAAAACAAAAAACATTTCTCTATGCTTTCTCCAGTGACCTCATCATCCCCTTCAACATTTATCTCTTCCACTCAATTCACTAGAGATGCAAAATGGCCTCAAAGAAACATAAAAAGAGCACGAAGAGACAGTAACCACAGCGACAAAACATAACTACAAAAGGACCACACAAAGAGACAAATTAACTACAGAGACAAAAATGGCCAAAACAACCACAGAGACACAAAAAAACACAGAGATAAAGTAACCACAAAGAGACAAAAATAACCACAAAAACACACAAAACAACCAAAAAGAGACAAAAAAAGACCACAAAGAGACAGAAACCAACCAAGAGACACAAAATGATCACAAAGAGAAACAAAACAATCACAAAGAGACACAAAAAGACCAAAGAGACATAACACAACCAAAAGACACAAAAAGACCACAAAGAGACACAAAAAGACCACAAAGAGACATAACACAACCAAAAAGAGACACAAAAAGACCACAAAGAGACACAGCAAGGCCACAAAGAGACATAACACAACCAAAAGAGACACAAAAAGACCACAAAGAGACAAAAAACAACCAAAAAGACACAAAAAGACCACAAAGAGACACAAAAAGACCACAAAGAGACAAAAAACAACCAAAAAGACACAAAAAGACCAGAAAGAGACACAAAAAGACCACAAAGAGACATAACACAACCAAAAAAGACACAAAAAGACCACAAAGAGACACAAAACAATCACAGAGACAGAAAAAGACCAAAAAGAGACACAAAAAGACCACAAAGAGACACAAAACAACCAAAAAAGATGCAAAAAGACCACAAAGACATAAAACAACCAAAAGCGACACAAAAAGACGCGAGGCGTGTCGGAGGATGTTCAGATTGTTAGCGAGGGCGCAGGACAGGGACACTTTAAAGACATTGTGTGAGGCAACAAAAGAGAGGAGAGGCAGATGCTGAGAGACCGGGAGGCTGACTCGGCGTCAGTTAGTGAATGTGAAGACATCCTGATGCACAGCGCATGAATTTTATTGACCACAGGGTCAAAGTAGCCATTCCTAATGTGCTTAGGTTAAATGCTAGCCTGAGCTATGTGACACCAATCAATGATGGGACCAGATTAGGCTGATACTGCTTCAATACACACACACACACACACACACACACACACACACACACACACACACGCTATGACAGATATGTGGGCTGCATGCATACACACAAACACACGCCCACATATATTATAGATTGCTACTGCATCAACATCCAGCCTGGTTAACAATGTTAGACAGAGTAGACTGTTTGTCATCCAAGTCTGTGTGTGTGTGTGTGTGTGTGTGTGCGTGCGTGCGTGCGTGCGTGCGTGCGTGCGTGCATGCG